>MKYW01000013.1:214650-269501 GCA_015776835.1 Aphidius ervi | reverse complement strand
TTTTTTTTTTTTTTTTTGTTTCATTTATCCACAATTTTTCATACTGTTGATATATAAAATACCAATTTGTAAATCAACAATATCACCATTATTTAATTATAATAATTTTTAAAATATAAAAAAAAATAATAATAAAAAATTCCCCATATGATAAAATTGAGATTAAAAATAATGCATCCGACAGCCACGTTACTTGATCATGACGTAATGAAAAGAGGGGAACCGCAACACGCCTGCCAGACGCACAACAAAAAATTTAAACTCGCGTAGTAATATTAATATCATAGTATATAAAAATTTATAATATCAATTTAAATTTTCTATATATTTTTTAAATAATAAATAAATTTTTTAAAAACTCACCAATAATTGAAGTTGAAATGTCATCCAAATTTTTTATATACAGCAAAATAATATAAATTATTTTGAAAATAATAAATCCACACTTTCTTGGAGTAATTGATATTATTCACAAATGTTATTATTCTTTTTAAATTTAAAAAATCATCACTATTAAATCACTGTTTTGTTTGTTTTTAAATTAAAACACATTTGCAACACGTGTCTTATTTCAAAATACGTATTATTATTATCATTTGATAAATAATTTGAATGAATGCCACAGAGTCTCGCGGCAGACTGGTAATGTTATGTTGGCGCGGTTTGTTCTGACCCTTCGCTGACGACAACGACGAGCAACGAGGTGGTGGATGAACTCTCTGCGGCGCACAAAAGTGTGTATATTTGTGCGCGATGGTACTGCTACTGGTGCTGATGCTGATGCTCAATGTTTCGTTGTGATATATGGGTTCATGTGGCCAGCTGATGCTGTTACAATAAACACATCTATTGTGTGACACTAGATGATGACCACCAACCGGATAATTACGATGATGCACTAATTATTCTGGACCTTACACAAAACTCTTCAAATTGCTGATGATTTAATCTGTAAAAAATTAATTAAAAATTTTCAAATTAGCAATCTTAATTTGTTTAAATGTTTCATCAATTATTTTGTTAAATTCACATTTTTTTTTCGTAATTTTCAATTCATTGACATATAAATTTGTAGAAAAATTTTATCGTGTTTGATAATAATAATATCCATGTAAAATAAATAACAAATTTTAACTATGTTTTTTATTTTTCAAAGTTGTTAAAAATAAGAAAATAAAAGTTAAAAAAAAATATATAAAATAAAAAAATTGACGTGAGTCATAAAAATTTTCAAGTTTTCGATAAAAAAAATATATATATCTCACCTGTTTTTCAAGGGAAAATAAAGAAAAAAGTAAATTATTGTACATAAAAGAATTGAAATAAAAAAAAATTGAAAGAAAATCGAGTTGAAAATTTATATAAAAAGATTTAAAAAAAAAAAAATTCACAACTTTACTTGGGCTCAAAGTTTTTATCTATTCTTATTTATTATCGTTTTTTTTTTTATTTGATAAGTCTATGGTGTTTGAGAGAAACAACAAAATAAAAATGAAAAAAAAATAATAAAAAATTTGAAGAGGACGCAAAGCCTTTTTACGATGCACTTTCGCAACTCGATATACCAACAAGTTTTAACCAAGTGAGTATAACTTGAAAATTTTGAAAGAAAAAAAAAACGTAAATATAATAACAAGTTTACATTTTTAAAACAATTAATTTCTGTTATTGATTGTTTGATACAAAAAGCACGCAAAAATTATTATTGTTATATAATAATTAAGTTATGAAAATCAATAAAATAATTTGATTGAAAAATTAATTTTCATCTAATTATTGATAACAAGCAATTATATTTTCGATAAAATAAAAATTCATAATTTTAATACAAAGAGGAAATTGTTTTATTTGTAAATGTATATTTTTAAAAAATTTATTTGACAGAATAAATAAATTCATTTGAAATTTGAATAATTTTTCATAATTCAACGAAAGTAGGAAAATTGTTTGATTCAAATGAGAATTATTTATGGTAAATGAATTTTATATCAAATAATAAAAATAAAATTGTAATAATAATAAAAACAAAAAAAAAGCATCTCTATGAGATTTATGAAAAATTTTGTTTGTGATAATAAAAATTTATCAATTTATTTTGTACAAATTCTGTGTATTTATTTGTGTTTGTCTTTTTTTCATCATGATTATGTATATTCAATTTTTTTTTGATTGTATTTCATGAGAGGATAATTATAATATAAGTTGGATAGTTGATTTATTTGATACTCATTCATTTTTCTATTTTTTCATATGAAAAGCATTCAAGTATAAATGATTTATTTCTCCCGAATATTTGTTTCACGTGATTATATATACAAACGAGAAATTCATTGTATTCAAAAGAATATTTTATTCGAATTCAATAAGCTTTTCTTTTTCTTTGTACGACTGAGGTAAGAATTATTGGCACTAGTATCTTCTATTGAGATTTTGTAAAGGCTCTTGTCATAGACTCTACTCGTAGTTGAAAAAAAAAAAATTGTTTGAAATTCAATAGAAAATTAATAACATTTAAAATGTGTTAATTAAACTTGTAATAAAAATTTTGAATCAAAATTTTTTTCAAATAGTAAGTTAACATTTTTTTCACTGTTGATTTTTGTAATATTTTATTATTATTTAATGTCAACATTCAAATATTAAATTAACATTCCAAAAAAATAATAGACCTATTTTGACATTCGACAATTTTAAACATTATACAATTTTTTCAAACGTAATTAAACTCAAGTTAAAAAGCTTAATTATTATTGAATAAAAAACTTTTATATTTTATTATTAAAAAAAAAAAGTTTATTGATTAATTTGTGTATTGATTAAATAGCTGCCTCATTATAATGACCAGGCAGGTATTGAAAAATCAAGACAAGAAAAAAAAAAAAGTCATTTCCTGGAGGATTGTCATAATAATTAATGATTATTTTGTTTATTTACTATTCGTAAGAAATATAAAAAGCACAAGATGAAAAATTCGGAAGAGAGTTATTAAGACTGTCCTCAGGCTGTATATAGTATCTATATAATATAATATATTTAGAAAGAAGCTGTAAAAAATTTCTATAGAAAGTCATTATTAATTGCAGAATTAAGGTTCTTGGTTGCTGATGTAAAAAGAACGACGTTGACTACATAAAAGCATTGCAACGTACATTTTTTATTTTTTAAACAAAAAAAAAGTTCAGCTAGATAGTAAAAATGAGATGAATCTCATAGCTTGACGGAAGGTAAAGTAAAGAGAGCAAAAAGTATAATGTTTAAAAAAAAGCAAAGATGAAAAAAAAAAAAAGAAGAATATTTAAAAAAAAAGCATGAAATTAAAACGACGCTTAATAAGGGAACGTCGTGCATTGTAACTTCAACCAGGATTGTCTGGATAAAAAAATTCCATTTTTTATTTTTTCTATTTTTTTAGTTTCTATATTTTTTTTGTCAACAACGCCCTTTCGTGTTTGTGTAGGTCATAAAAAGGCTCGTACTCTTTGACACACAACTAGACCCCCAGGATAAATTCATAAACACATATTAACAAAGACATACAACAAGATAGCAATAAACACAGAGATGGGCTTTAATAAATTTTACCACTCAGACAACATTATATACATAAACATTTTTTTTTAAATATTCAAGCGATTATTTAAGAGACCATCCATATGTAGAATTTATTTGTCAAAAATAAAAGTACTATTTTATATCAAAAAATATTTAAATATATCTTTTAATGACTATAATCATTTAATCGACAATAAAGTGTTAAATGATTGATTTATTTGATGAATAAATTTTTATCTACATCATTTAAAAAGTGAATTATCAGAATATTAAAAGTGTACGACATTCAGAACTCATATTCAACACATATTTCTATACTCGATTAACACGTCATCAAATTTTTCATACTAAAAAAAATATATTAAAATCATAATTTATTAAAAAATTAACAATCAATATATTAACACTCATTCATTGATATTAATTTATGACAGAAATTTCGAACCATTATTTTTTGGTTATTCAAGGTTCTTGACAAGTACTCAAAAAATTATTTATTGACAAAAAATATTTTATGATTAAAAAAATTTTTTCCTATGTGCAATCAAACTTCTAAAATTTTTATATACTTTTTTAAATGAAGAATTTTTTTTTTTTTCCTGCATTTTGATTCATCGAAACTTTTTTTCTCTATATATTTTAATAAATAATATAAAAATGAAAAAAAATTTATACAACTTGGAATTATCAACTGTCGTTTCATCTCCAATTTTATCGTAATTTATTACTTTTTCTACTTTATACAGTCGATTTAATTATTTTATTTCAGAATACTTGGCAAAGAAATCAAGAACAAAAATAATAAAAAAAAAAAACAATAATAATATCTACTTGATACATTGAATATTTTCCATTTAATATGATATTTTAAAATTGTTGTTAAAAACTTTAAATCTCAATTTAAAATAACAATACAACAGTCCAGATGTATACAATTTTTAAATCAATCAAAACTTTTCCTTTTTATAAAATTACAATTATAATTATACACTGGAAGCAAATATAAATTCCCTTTTCTTTTTAATAAAACAATTCCATGATTCATACAATTTTTTTGTAATAAAAATTTTTCAAATATAAAAAAATCCATCTTAAAATAATTGCCAAGACCAATATGAAACTTTTGTGGACCATAAAAAGAAAAAACAAAAAATTGCAACTTACTCTGGGGTTGACATTGAAGTGGCAAAAACAAAAGGAAAAAAAAAATAAATAATGTGCGAAAAAGACAAAAGAAGCAACCCTATTTTTTTGTATCCCTTCAAAAATAAAAAAATAAATAATAATTAAAAAAATGAAGAAAATGGCTAAATAAAAGCTTTCTGTTAATAATAAAATCGCGTGCATATCACGTGGTGAAAGAACCATTCTTATTTATCGAAATGAAGCAAAAAAAAAAAAAAAAATTGTTTGTATGTATTTGTAGTGATGTATTTTTGTTTGTCTATTTACTTGTTTGTTTGTTTATTTGTTTGTTTGTTTGTGTACGCATGGATCTGGTTTAACAATTGTTGTTGTATTTGGAAATGTTGAATATCCGCAAGTTGTATTCACCTCTTGTCGTAGTAGCAGTACAGTGTACACACATCCGTTATCCTTTCGTGATGAACGGTCCGTCCAACTGGTCTGCTGCTGTCGCAACGATGGATCGTAACGATTTACCCGAATCAACCAACGACAGCCCCCTTGATAAATTAACATGCCAACTCGAATATTCCTCTCTCATTTTATGCCTCATAAAAAATTGAAAAAATAAAAATAAATGCCGAGAGAGGACAGATTGCAAATGATATATATATTTTTGTTTTTTTAAATTTTCTCTATGTAATAATCATTTTTTATTTATTTATTCATTTATGTTTGTCAGGTGTTTGTTGATCGAATGATTAAAATCATTTTTCATTTTTATCACGTGTATTTTTTTTTTTTTTAAATGGCACTTTATCTAACAACCACAAATTCAATTTTTTATAATAAAAAAATGTAAATCTATTTCAAATATGGAAAAGTATTATAAAGAAAAATTTATTTAAAAAAAATTATTGTGATTTAGTTAAAATATTAATGTAAAAATGAATAAATAAATTTAGATTATAGTAATAAAAAAAAAATGAATAAAATAGCTTTCGTTATTGTCAGTAATTGTTGTAAAAATTTGAATGATTATTTAATTTTATTATTAAATAAATATCATTATAAAATATTTAATGTCGTCGCTAATAACCCTGGCAGTTGATGCGACGTTAAATAAAAGCATAAAAAAAAAAAAAAAAAAAATATTTAATATATTTTTTTGTAAATATGAAAACCAAGAGAAAGTTTAAAAAATCATCATTGCAGTAGTCAGCAAAATTGTAAATAGACATTAGTGTCGACTGCACACCACAGAAACATCAATTTTTCATATTGATTTATCAGTGTAATTAGAATATATGCATTTGACCAGCACGATTGATGATTTGACCACTGAAAGTATGTATATTTGATAGTAAATATTAAATTTATATATTTATACTAAATGTAAATATACCTTTGAAAAGATAAAATTAACAAAGTGAATATATTCAGAAATTACAGAAAAACATTCAATGTATGAAATGTTAAATATCAATTTACCCAAAATAAATCAAGTTCAATTAACAAAATGTTAAAAGTCAAATAATTTTGGCTTATCAAAGTTATTTTGTGCAGATAATATGTAAAAATATTATTATTTTTAAAATGTATATATCTCTAGTGAAAAAAAAATTTAATTTAATTTTTGTTCTCGTTATAAATTATGTCACTTGTCTCCTAATGAATATTTGTCATATAATATTTAAATATTTAGTATGATTATTTTACATTAATATTATTTCAACTCACTCAGATTTTTTACCATAATAAAATGTTAATAGTAAAAAAAAGTAGAGCTGTTTATCGTTCGCGTTATTTTTACTTCGTTAACTATCTATAGATTTCGTAATAATAATTTGTATGATGATTTTGATGGTGAATTTTTGATGGGTATAATAATATTTTATTACTGTATTTTATATAAGCTAAAATAAATATATTACAAAATTATATTGTTGTTACTACTTCATGTGTAAATTTAAAACTTTTAATTAAAAAAAAATAAACTATATATCAGTTAGTATAATATTTTAAAAGTTATTATTATTTAAATCATATTACATTAACAAAACTAAGTATATAATTTTTATTATTTTATTTTGAGATTTAAACTTTCAATGATTCATATTTAACAGGTAATATAAATGATAAATATTACTAAACTTGTAACATTTAAATGTATTTTATATTTAAATAATACTATTCCTATTATAAAAAGAACAATTGACATCCATAATTGTGAGAGAGAGATAGATAAAATATGTGTAAGTTCAAAAAAAAATAAAAAGAGGTATGTTTGAGGCAAATATTTCCTGGCGTAGACCAAGTGCGTAGTTCAACATGGTCTATGCTAGATTATATTTGCCCCAAACACCAGTAAACACATATTAATCAGAAAACATCTCCTAGATATGCTATGTGTATAAGTGACGAATTACATATACTTGGGATTTGAACCCGAGACCACAAGCACTGTAGGCCGGGCTCTTGACGACTTAACCATATGCTCACTGGACTAACTAGTAAAAATGATGAAACTTTATTACTGATTTGAAAGAAAATTCAACTTGAATTCAAATTATTCATTATGTCATTGCATTAACTAAAAAACAAAGCATGTATTAAAATATATTCCAATTATTTTTTTAATTATAAATAATTATCAATAGAAAAAATAAAATATTTTTATGTTATAAATTGATTTTTAAAATTAATATTTCTGGTATTTTAGTACAAAGGAAAAAAATAATAATTTAAATTAAATATTAATTTTTTTTGTTAGCCAAATGAATATTAAAGTTATTAATTTTTTTCCACTTGAATTTTTCAGTTTTATTTACTTGTTTAATTAAATTTGAAACTGAGATGTTGTATTCTTTTCATAAATAAAAGTCAAAATATAATATTGTGATTCGAAAATTGTAATTTGATTATCTTAAAAAAAAAAAGACAATAGTTGAAATTAAAATTTCTTTATATTTTTGATATAAGGACTTAAGATGTTTTTTAAAACTCAGTATATTATTGTGATGAAATGAAGAGAAAAAAGTAAATATGTACTTTTATTTTGTTAGTACATAAGTATATTGACAAAATGTTTTTTGCTAACTTTATATATACCTCATAGGTTTTCCCGTTAATCTCGCGGCCAACCACTGTTACCAGAAAGTATCTTTGCTCAACACAATATATGTATATATATAATAGAAATATATATAGATATATTTATATCAAACCCTTTCATTCTCGTTCATTTCATTTTGTCTCTTTCTTTCTTTTTACCCTTTGAATAGTTGCTAGAGCTATTGCACAAGCCAGAGGCATACACGAAACTACTCAGGTGCCATTCTAACTATTTTTTTTTTNTTTTTTTTTTTTTATATTTTTAATCATCTTTTCTGTGTGTCTTAGAAAAAAAAAAACCACAAAGTCTCTTGATTTAGTATACATATATATATTTATGTTTTAAATTAGAAAAAAAAAAAAAATTGTGTGAAAATATTTTTATGGTTTTTTACATACGCCAGTCAGATTGACTGGCATCGGTCCAAACACTGATTACCACGACACGTCGATATCATAAAAAAAAAAACTTTTGACAAATTGTTTTGACAAAACAAACAAAAATTATTAAAAATAAAAAAAAAATTACTTGGTAACGCTTGATAGGACTTGTGGTCCTCACCACCAATGAAAATTGAAAATTTTCAATACACCGTTGATGTGGTGGTGCAATCGTTATCAGTTGTAATTTTTTTTTTTTTTTATCAGTCAGGTATTAATACAAAAAAAAAAAATGACGTATTCAAATAATACTTGATAATTTTTTCACATCAAAATTATATTATTAAACTTTTAGGTTAATAATTAAAGAGAAAATCATTTTTTTTTTTTTAAATCTTTTTTTTTACGATTGATTCGAGAGTTTTTTTTGTCTAGAATATAATTTATTAAATATATTTACAAAAAATCATGAAAAAATGGATATTTATTTAATCTTTTTTGATATAATAATAATTCAAGATTCATGTGTTGAATAAGTCTGAAGCTTCGCGAGACACAAGGCATCTGTTATTTTATTATCGGATTTTGTGAATAGCTATATGTATAATATGCATTACTGATGAAAGTCTACAAAATATGCATTATAAATTGTAGGATAATATGAGAGATAAAAAAAACTAAGACAATATTATTTACATATTTTTGATAGTGAAAATTGAATGATACTTTTATACAGTTAGTAAATCAAATTTTATAATAAAATTTCTGTGCTACTATTTCTTTTTTTTTGTTTCAGAGTGAGATAAACAAATATTCAATATAATTGATTCGTAAAATATATTTGCATGTCCTTGTACCGGATGTAAAAAAGGCGTATGTACAAAAAAAAATTTATTTAAAAGTTAAATGAGTGTATTTTGAAATTTTTTTTCTACAATGCTTTACTCGTTTCTATTTTTATCGTTCGCTTTTAATTATTTTTATCATATAATAAAAAAAGGTGAAAAAAGAATATTATAAAATTTTTTGAAATAAACCTTTTCATTTTTCTGGTAAAAAAAAACAGTGATTCAGAAAATAGCACGCTCTTTTTACTTTTAGTCAAACGATAATTTAACACAAACAAAAGAACATTTATTTAATAAAAATAAATCGTTTTTTTTTTAATTTTACAAAAATATAATTTCAATGAATTTGATTTAAAAATTTTCCATATTTTTTAATTCAAACATTGAAAATTGTTTGATTTATAAATTCAAGAAAATCGAATTAAATTTAGGTCAGTGTTTTATTTTACAAACTGAAACTTTAAACGAATTTCAAACGAAAGAGTCTTTAGAGGCCGTGGCATACACTGAGGAATACTTTATCGTTTTATATGAATAATCGATTATTCAGTGATGCTTCGATACTCATCCTAATGTTTAGTCATGCATGTCTTTTCATCCAAATAAACATTTCGACAGCTGATTTGGCTTCCAAAGTCCAATGTCATATTATTTGAATAAATTTGTTAAAAAAATAAACAAAATAAATAAGAAAAAAATGTCAGGATAATAAATAGAAAAAGACCCATCGTTTTGATAAAAAAAAAAACTAATAGATATCTTAAATACTTGAAATTTATTTATTAATTTAAAAATATATTATTATTAATAATTTTATTTTTATAGGAAAATTCTTCATAGGAAAATATTTTTTTTTTTTCTTTTTAAAATTCTTTTGTATATAGAAAAAATAAAATATAAAATATTTATTTGACATTTTCATGTTTAAATAGTAAAGATGTTTAAAAAGATATTTTTTTTTATTTATATATTTATATTTTCTCGGAAAAAATAACAAGCTTATCTTGATGGATAAAAAAAACAACGATGATTGGATTCACCACGTCAAACAAGTAAAAAAAAAAAAAAAAATTACAATCTATTCCAGGAAATTTAAATTATTGATTGTAATCATATTAATTTTATTCTATTCTTTTGAATAAATAGGTCAATAATGCACACGAGTTTTTGAGATAATAAAAAATAAAGTCTAGACTGTGACTATATTTTAAATATTTCGGTAAAATTATAACTTCTCATTTATTAATTAATAAAATAGCGTTTTTTTTTTTTTTATTACGAAATGAAAATAAAGGAAAAAAAAAAAACTTAACGGTTATAAACTGATGATTGTGAAAAAAGAAAAAAAAAAGGTAGATTTTATCGATATTTAGTAATTACTAATTATCGATTGGCAGCAAGTGAGATTGTAGATATATATATTGTTCCTTATCAAGACCAACATAGTTCAAGACACAGCCACTGTTCAACGAACATCGTATTCTCTAATTAGATTTTCCAACCTACTCTTTAACTAGAAAAGTATTCTAAAAGTCAGCAGTGTGCCTGTTACTCCTTTTTTTTTATTTTATCACCATTTTTTATTATCGAAACTTTACTGCCTAATTAATTATCAAAAATTAAATTTTTATTCAATCCACATAATATATTTAATATTATATTGACTTTAATTTATATTTATTTATATTTTATAATTATTTTTTTTCATTATGACAATGAAATTTAAAATGGCATAAACAGGTGGATATTAATTTTTTTTTTCTTTTTTTTTTTTCGTTTCCCATTTTCTACTTTTAATATACATAATATATATATCCCATTGTTTTTTTTCTTTTTTTTAAATGTTGTTATTTGTTTTACTAAAAGCAAATAAAACTACGAGTAAAAATTTAATTAGCTTAACTCTGACGCAACTTGTATAATGCGGAATTCATTTTTAAAAATAATATAGTCATATTAACAAATATTTTCTCAATTCATATGAAATCACAAATAGCATTAAAACCATACGCCAGTATTTTATAATATTTTGTAATTCTACCCAACTCAAATTAAAAAATATAATAAAACTTTTTTAAAAATGCAATTGAGTAATTTACAGAGAGAATAATATTATGATAATATATACAAGAGAGATAATTCACGGTACACATGATAGGATAAATATGAAAATATAAATAAAAAAAATAAAAAAGCCAAGTGGTATATAACCCTCTTAAAGAGTATGAAAAATAGCAGACACGAGTGTTCGCGTGTAGCAAACCTTTTTTCGTTATGCAGCACAACATTGTTGCAATATAAAAATATTTTCATATAAAAAAAATACCATCATTGGCAAAAAGAAGAGAAAAAGAATCGTCACGACAACGAAAAAACTCATATATCTTTATTTTTTCATGTAACATTTATTTATTTTTATTTTTTATTATTTAAAATATATCTATGCCATACAAGACTCAACAAATTTCACATCAAACTACCCACTGCTTTTCAAAATAATAATAATAAAATAAATAAATTAAAAAAAAATATTATTGAAATATAAAACTTGTAGAGAATTAATTTTAATAAAAATAAAAAATATTTACAATGAAAAGCTTGCTTAACAAACTTTTTAATGAGCGATAAGAAGAAAAAAATAACTAAATTTTTATACGAATAATAAAAATAATATTAAATGTAGTAATTAGTACTCGAGAGAAATTTTTTATAAATTTCATAATAATTTTAATATGCGTATACTTGAAAAGAATAAAAAAAAAAAAATAAAACAAAGGTTTAATAATTTTTAATTATTATTTAGAATTTTATATGTATAAGACTAATTTAATATTATAATATTTCTAAAATGTGTTGATTGGTTGGGCAGTATAAAAACACGTTTGAAATTCATCGTGAATACAGATAGGAGCTATCGCATTATTCACAATTTCCAAGCTCACGAAACATACAGTTAGAGAGTGAGACAACTTATGGGTTGTCTTCGTATACTTCCAAGTATCCTGGAATGTCCTTGGAAATGTGCTGAAAATTCTCTCGTACCACTTGTGCATAAAGCAATTTATCTATATATCATTCCGTCTTCTCCTCTATCAACAAATCCTACACTCCTCTCAATTTTACCACGAAAATACTAGATTTGCACTCTCATCCTCTTGTCTTTTAATATTCTCTTTCACTCCAAGTGTGAGAGAGAGACTTTGAGGATTCAGCAAAACTTGGATAAATTCAGTTAACCATCGAGACCAAGTACAATGTAAGTTTACGAAGTTTCAAGAATTGCCATTACATGTATTTATACATCTAACCTGATGTTAATTGAATCTCATTTATCAATTATAATTATATATTTAAAAATTTAACTGTGTTTATAAAATTATTGAATATATTTTTGAATTGTAGATTTTGCAAAGATTTTTGGAGATAAAATTAAAAATACCACGAATTTATAAATCTTGAAAGATGTAGCGTTGGTATTCACACGTTTGTATTGTGTACGTGACCAATGTGTCGACATTGGCAAAACACAGTGGCAACAGCCGTGAACACAAATGCGTGTTTCGAATAAAAGCTTCAAAATATTATAATGTATTTGATATATAAACTTTTCATTCATGTCGCGATGCCGATCGTCCGTGACTAGACAGAATTTTTTTTATTTCGAATTGCATGTATTAATATTTTTAAATTATTTATTTTAACTAAAGTGTTGATTTTTAATTTTTATATTGATAAAAAGATGTCTCATTTTAAGTTAAAGAATGGTATGTATTTGTATCTGATTTTAGAATCAAATTTCCGAGGGGTTATTTACTGACCGATTGAGTGACGAGTTGACTCACGAGTCACTAACTGGCAGGATTCACATGGCTATGTTTTCTAGCCTGAGGCTTAGTTGGCTCATTGTTTTTTTATGTAAAAAAAAGATGCAAAAAAGGATTCTCTCGACAACTTGTTATAAGCGAGATGGCACATATCGTGATGGCAAAATAAAAAAATAATAAATTGATAATTGAATCCTACACGTTTACGGACAAACATTTTCTACTGATTTTTTTTTTGCAACGAGTCGCTCGAAATGTCGACTTTTTCGTGAGATAAATTTCGAAAATTCAGCATTAAAAATAACAACAAATAATCAATAATTATTAATTAAGAATTTTCGAGTTTGCAGACATTTTTTATTTGAATTTTTTGTTGTATTTTCAGAGAGCAAATATCCGTAGGCAATATAATATATTTATTTGATAAAAATAATTGTCAATTTGTATTAAATTCAAATTTCGTGTTTTGTACCACTATGTATATATTTTTTTATATTATCAACTTGACTATATAAACATTAAATTTAAACACGGAAATGAAATTCAATTCACAATTGACTTTCATAATAAAAGTGAAATCGTTAGTATTTATTTTCTATTTAATTTTATAATAAAAAATTTAATTTTTTTTTTTTTACCTCGTAATCGAGACAGCATCACCGATGTAAACACTACTGTTGACCTCAGAGATGCGACGACCTATTAGCTTTTGCTTTCGCTAGCACAATTTCCCGTTCAATATAATGATAATAATAATAATAATAATATTAACCAACAACAACAACAACAACAACAGTATACAATGAATCTTGTGTCATCATTAAGGTTCTGCTGGATCACCCTTTCTCGGTTGCATTGATGCCAATTCGTATTGCAATGTTTTTGGTATTTCCAACAAAAATGCTTGATAATCGTGCTTCAAATGTCTTTTTATAACACGTAATGAAAGATCACGTAGTGTATATATTGGTATTGTTATTTTAACATCAACTCTTTCGATTCTTTGTGGCCACTGATTACGTGGTATATTGTGATAACGAACAAACCAAGGTTCTGGCATAAATACGTCCTCACAATTTACCATAAACCTTTAATAAAAATTATTATAATTAATTAATTAATTATTATTAATTTTAAATAAAATATTATATATTACCTATCACGTGTTTCTTCCTCAACAAATATCCAAGGATGTGTTGCAAATGTATTTATATTGTATTCCTCATTTGGCTTTAATGTTTGATAAAGTTTTGCACGGCCATTGTAATCAATCCAAATAACCTCGACTCTGTAGTTTGTTGTATTAATAAAACGTACAAATGATTTGTAGTCTTGATTTAATGATTTTAATATTGACGGTGATTGTGATACTTCCATTTATGTTGTTATTTTTTCTTAATTTGTTTGTTTTTTTTTTTTTAAAACAACATGCCACAATTTTTCATTACCTTTAAAATACAAAAAAAAAAAATTGTATTCAATTGATAAACTCAAGGTTTTTATATGTAAGTTTTAATAATAAAAAAAAAAAATTCTCCTTCGAGCCGGATTTGAACCAGCGACCTATGGATTTCTCTTGTATATTATACCAACTACAGTCCACCGCTCTACCAACTGAGCTATCGAAGGTTCGGTGATTTCCGACCGGTTCTTTTCATATTAGAGATAAAACGGCAGAGTGACAACGAGTCAGATAAGTTAATTGGTTCAAGCTTGATAAAACTCATTATCTTTTTGTTATTAATAACAATTTAATTGATTTTTTTAATTTACACAAGTTTTTATAAGCTTCAAAGATAAATTTTCAGTACTTTCGAAATAACATAAAAGTGAAAGGAAGAGCATCAAGTAAACGATATTTGTTTTTGTTATTGAAAGGTTATTTTAGTTGACTATCTAATGTTAATAAATTACATATCATTGGTGTAGAATCAGATAGGCTTAAGTGCTAAATAGTTTTGTTTGTATAATTTTATAGTGTATACACAATCTGAGCCTTATGGTATTGGATTTCTCGATCATGATATCGAATCAAGCCCCGGGGCGTTCAAGTAGAGAATAGAATAAAAATATTTTAGAAATATATACACAACAATTACACGAATCGAAATTAAGAGATTAAAATATTTAAAATAATTAATAAAAATTGATAAAAAATTACGCTATCATATCTGTAATTTGGGGGACAGTTGTGGAGTAAAAAAAAAAAGTTACTGGTGATTGTGTGCGTGTTCTCCTTCTTCTATTTTAAAATCATAATCATAAAACTTGCGATTTTTTCGCAATATTTTAATAAGAGCATAAAGACTTGCCGTCGAATTTTTTTCTTCTATTTTTTTTTACTTCGTTATGTGTGTATTACACACACATGTATATTTCTTTATAAAGATGTAAATGGAAAGATCTTATAAGTGGACATTTGTAAGCCCTAAGCATAGGCAAACACAAAAATTTTTCATATTTTTTTCTGGGTTTGTGTTAAAAAGCACAGCTTCACGTATATACATTCAACACTTTCATTACTAAAATTACACTTGAATACAAGGCGACCGTAAATGAAAATGATCGAAGGAAAAAAAAAATAAAAAAAAAATTCAAACGAACAAGTAGGTATGTGTATGTATAGAAAAGCCAATTTACAGAGTTCCAGGTGATGTTGGCGAGTCGAGAGGAGAGAACAGAGAATTGCATGAAAAAAAAAATGGGAAAAATAAATAAATAAAAGACAAAAAAAAGAATGAAAATATGAAGAGCAAAATGAAAATGTGAATTTAAGCTAAATAGAAAAGCGGATAAGGTATTTCATCATAATATATATTGTGATAGAACAGACAAAAGCCGTTTCAGATATATATTTGTTTGGCATAGATTATATTCGCTTCGATTCACAGTAGAAGCATCATCATAAACAGGACATTCAATATTCGTCATAATAATAATTCGAGTACATATAAACATTAATATTATTTTTTTTTTTTGAATAAAAGAAAATGCATTATTAAATTGTTGAACAATGCTAAGTATTATTTTCTCGTTTGTAATATATATTAAAGTCAACTCGTTTGGATAGCACGTATACTTATAAATTTCCAAAATTAAAATTCATCACATAATTTTATGACATTATTAAACAAACACAAAATTTAATTTATAGATGTTTTTTCAAACATACAAAAATACTTTTCACACCTATTTTAACAATGTTATATTATCGTCTTCAGTGTCTATGAATTTTTATAAAAAAAAAAAAAAATCATTCACCAAAGAAGAAGAAGAATAAATGTAAACTGGAAGTACTCATCTTCTTGCACGAATAATAATGAAGGGGATAATGAATATAATTTTGAATTAGAATATCAGATGAATGTAATTCAATAATTGTTTAATTAAATTTTGTTGGTAATTACTTTAAGAAGAAATAAAAATAAACGAGGGAGTAATGTTGAAACCAACTTGGTGAAAATTCGTTGTACGCTTAACAGCAAGACATCGATAATTTGTTCTAGAGTTGAATGTAGATCAACCCTTATTCAGGATTTTAAAAAAGTTTTTTATCAATGATGTCACTAATGATAAAGCAGTAGTATTGGTACAAAGTTATCAACACAATAGCTGATAAATATCAACGAGGGTGATAAATACAATTCGATATCGCAAATAGTCTCTTATCAGAAAGTTAAACTTTTGTTTTTGTTATTTACAGAATGTAGAATGAATTTAAAATTAAAAATAGTTAATTCAAAATTTAAATAGTTATAATTAATTATAACTAATAAAAAAAATCAATTATTAAAATATTTAAGAAATATTTTGATTCAACATCTTGGAAAATTATGACTCGAAATTCAAAATTTTTGTTCATTTTTAATTAGCATTTTTTAATGTCAATTTTCTATTGAATTTTAAACTTTTTTTTTTAATTTTTTTTTTCTATTTATTCATGATTTATTTAGAAGATACATTAAAAATTCAATATTTACATTTTTTATCTAGCTGTGTATTACAAAATGTTGTTAATAAAAATCACAAGTTTAATTATTTTATAAAAATTTCTAAATTCATTTAATTAGTCAGTTGACCACTTTACGGCCGCTTTGCAGTAGTGAGAAAAAAAAAAAACATAAATACGTATAAAAAGTTAAAACGTAAAAGAAAAAAATTATATAAAAACTTGGAAAAAACGGCTGTAGCACTTAAGGTCCAAACGTTAAGCCGACCAATGTTAGCTTATAGCTTTATACTTTCAGTGCAGCAGTGAAAGAAAGACATTCACACATTTTCAAATAAAAATACTAGTACGAACATTGGTATAAAGAAAATGAGGGTGTCCAAGCACACTTGAGACATGAAAATGAAAAAAAAAAAAAGGAAAGAAAATATGATTGTGACAACGTAACACCATCGTTACATTTGGAAGTACTGCGAAAACCATCAAAGTTGGCCAATAAGAAGCAAGATAGTCTTAATGGACGAAGCAAGTACGAATGTCGTTGCTATTTGCATGTCATTAGACTACAGTATTTATTTATTTTTTTTTTTTATTTTCAACTAGTCTTCTTCCTCTCCTGATACTTCATTCAGGATTGCACACTTTCACAAGGGTGCATAATATTTCAAAAAATAAAAAAAGGGGAAATCCTAAAATTCTGATGATAATATAGATGGGTTTATAAGGAAGATGGTATATTATAGTTGAAGCAGATGAGAGCATACTCATCAAGCACATATTCAACCGCATGTTATCGGGAAAATGCATCTCAACGTAAAACGTATATATACATGTATATATATTACAAGATGTGTCTGATGTTAAGCGATTGAACTCTCATGATCAGAAGGTCTGGATAGGATATGTGTCTTCAACGTTACTTGTCAATCACACTTTCTTCCCAACGTTCATGACCATATTATAATTAAAAACTTAAATTCAATTTATAATGCACATCTAAATTCATATATATTAAATAACATGAAATTGAATTTTAATCGTCAAAGCTTTCGTATTTTAACTTGAAAAATATATAATCATCTTCAAATTCATTGATCCAACAAAACGTAATACTGAATAATTCAAGTGATTTTGTAAGCTTAAATCGATTATAACATTATTGAAGGGGTTTGTGATTTTGAAATTTACCCAAACCATCATCGATTATTAAAAGCATTCTTTGCCTACCAACAATGTAGACATGCCTATTTCATTATATTCTTATCTTTTTTTTGTTGAAATACAATTCAAATAAATTAATGATATTTGTTGACAATTTTAGAGCAATAATTATAAGCTAAATCTATAGAGAATATATAGCCTGTATTTAATTCCACTTTGATGATTACTTATCAATTTTAGTATATAGCTCTTTTACTGAATATAACATCAGAGATTCGTATCATCAGATTTTGCTTGAGGTAGCAGAAACATCGTTACCTTTGGTATATTATGTTTAGAATTACATCAATATCAAGACAAGCCTTTGAGCTCATTGAAATATCAACAAAATGGACGTTCACTGTATATACTCAATAGAAAACGAAAATAAATAAAAAAAAAAAATGAGCTTCTTGTTGAAAACATATAGCTTGATTGATCGCTATCGATATTTGCCTTGAAGGCTTTCAAAATTGAACAGCACACCGGATATTGTTGTAAAATGCCCAAGGACGTAAACTATTATAGAACAAAGTGAAGTTCAATCAACCTAACGCTCACTATCATCAGAAATTCACATTATATCAATAACTTGTATAGCTATGTGAATTGGTTTGTCAATGTGACTTGATTAAACTTTGTCAAAAAAAAAAAATAAAAATAAATAAATAGTTTTATCAATAAATAATTTCATGCATCAACAATTAAATTACAACTAGTCTTGTTACAACACCTTTGATAGACTTGATAAATGAAAAATAAAAAAATAAAAAAACTACCAATTCAAAAAGTTTTTGTTTCATTTAACTTTATACTTATCGTGTGCTTTCAGTTTACTAATTGGATCTCATGCACAAAAACTTTGAAAATCCAGTTTAATAAGTCAAGGGTTTCGAATAGATTGACTAGTTTTTTTTTTTTTTTTTTTTTTCAATTTTTCTTTTTTAACAAAAGTTTTATATAAGGATTCTCGTTGAACGTACTGTATATTTACAGATCAATATAAATGAAAAAATAAAAAAAAATTATCTTTAAATTAAAATGTACATATATTTTGTATTTTATAATTTTACAAAATAAGGGTTAATACAAGTGTAATCGTCTTGACACCACAAATGAAATTTGTCAAGTGTTGTAAGTTAATTTGTAACATTTATAACATTAACACCTGATGTCATCAGTTGAACATTTTGATAAATTAATATATAACAGAGGTAGTAAATATAATTGCCAAGTTGTTTCATCTTACAATTGTAAAATGATATCGTATTAATATACACACACATACAGATGAAGTAATAATATACAGCAATTACAAAAGAGAAAATTAGTATACATGAACCAAAGTGAAGATAAAAAAATTTACAAAAAAAAAAAAAAAGAAAGTAAAAGCTGTTGGAGTTGTACAAGGACATAAGCACACAGCTAACACAAGGGAGAGATAATCAAAGAGACCTAGGGGTTATTCCGGATGTTGGACATTGCGGATGTTGAGACGACAAGGTAAAAGAGTGAGAGAGACAAAGAAATAAAAGGGGGATGATGAAAGTCGTGTGCATGAGGGGTAGCTTAAATTTCTAGAAAGGAGGAGAATTTGAGAATTCAAGTTAATTTAGGACACAGAAGTGCAGAACGACAACGTCTAGTCCAGATAATATATATATACACAGACTTGAATGTTACTGGCATGGTGGCAAAAGCTTTTCTTGTCTGACCCTCAGGGCAACCTTCACAACTATTCTCTTTCTCTCTATATGTAAAACTAATACTACTATACAATTATTTTCATCTATTGTTCTTTGTCTCTGTCACACTTGTAAAATTAAAACTTTAACATCCAAAACCTACTGTTTAATAATATAATATTCCATATATTCCATAACAACTTTACAACATATTATAAAAGTAATATTACAACAAAATGGACCACGAATTTACTAAAATTTAATTATAATATTTAGATGATTAAATTACATATCTTTATAACAATTGTAATAATAATGTGGTTTTATTTTTTTTTTTGAATAATTAAATACTGTTGAATGTATTTTGAAGAATAATAATGAAAATTGTCAAATTGCACTTTAATGAATTTTCTTCAATAACAGTATGATAGCTGTGATCAACGACTCGTGTTATATATATTCTAGATGATGATAGTGTTGAGGAGAATTAAATAGTGTATACATATTAGCTGTAAATGTGCAATTTCCGGATGACGGAATAAATACAACATCAGAGAATCAACGTGTTGAAATATATTAGTTTCACTGTATAACTCCTGTTGCAATAGATTCAAGACAATATGGTTAGGAGTGTATATCCGTGACCAGGAAATGTTTCGATGGAGAGAAAGCTTAGTTAGAGATAGTGTATCACATAAGTCATGACTTCATGAGTCATGACATATGTATTTGTGTGGTCAGTGAAACGACGATCCAAGGCGTTAACTCATGCCAAAAATACTCGAGAAATTTTATAGTGTCTTTACAACTCATCATCAGATAAGAACTATTTTTTTTTTTTTTATTATTAGTTTTGACATTTTTAACGTCTCTGAGAACTTTACTCTTTTTTATCTATATACATACTTGAATGTTAAGTTAAAATAAATGTCAAAATAAAAATTTAAAAAATGATAAATAAACAATGAAAAAATTTATTTTGTTAAATTTTATAAAATTTAACCTAAATATTTAAACTCTCAAGAGAATATAAATTTAAAAAATTAAATATAATGTAGTCTATTATTCAAGTATCAACTGTGAAAATATAATAAACTTTTTTGAATTTTTAATTTTAATAAAAAGCGACTAAAAATAATAAAACCTTTTAGTATTATTAAAATATTAATAATTAAATGTATATATAAATAAAATATCAAGAAAAAAAAGAAAAAAAAAATAATCCAAGTCATGATTTATTCAAGTGGTTCATTAGACTGATATAGATATATTATTATTATTATTGTGGTCTCATCAATAAAGCTAATTTACGTATGTACAATCTGATTGAATTTTATGTAAAATTTGCGTACGTGATATAGACAACAACAACAAATAGAAATGTCATCTGTACACAGTTGTGCTGAGGTTATATACTTCAAACGATAATGGCGACAACATCAAGCTATATAATTGAACATCAGGGTCATCGTTGAGTGTCGAGTTCAGGTAAACGGTATACATCTCTCTGCGGTTAACTATATACATACAACCCACAAAACCGTAACTCAATTAATACAGATTGATCTGACGATATATATCAACAAACAACAATTTATAACAATTAATATTATACAATCAACAATGAAAAATTGTTCATAATATTTTATTATATTGTCATCAATTATCCCAACAATATAATATGATAAAAGTATATATTGATTAAACTTTATTTTAAACTTATAAAATTGATTTAATAAATATATAAGAGGATTTCTGTTCACGTCACGTTTTATGTCAATTAATCTACAATTGAGAAAAAAAAAAAAACTAATGAAAATTGACTTATTGCAGTGCTAAAAATATAATCCTTATTTAGATTGAAATATTTTTTAATATGATATATATTTTTTAGTATAAAATTGTTGAGTGTGTATTTTGATCCAGTTTAAACATCACTGTATTTATAACGAGATTAATTTAAAATTGATTTAAAGTTGTTTGACCCTAAATTTTTATTCTCAAAGTATGTATATAATGAACAAAAATAAAAATAGCATTTATAAAAAAAAAAAATAAATTAAAAATAAATATCAAAGAGGAGACAAAAGCATAGTCGTTTTTGAGCTTACAAAGTGACTTTTTTTCTTCGGTCGTCAATCTTTTGCTTTATGTACGCATACAACAAACAGTGAGGGATACACAAAGAGACCACTGGTATCAAACTTTAACTATCAAAAAGTATACGAAAAAAATAAAAAATAAAATACAAAACATGACCTGTCGATAACAGTTACATGTTTTGTTCCAATTTATTTTATTTTTTCTACAAACAAATATATATTGAACACACCACCAAACGGTGTCAAAGCAAACGGTGCTGTATTTATAATTATTTGTTTTGTTATTTATAAAAAAAAAAAAATACATGCCATATGTAATATCAAGAATATTCGTGTTGCCGCAGTAACAATTTTACCCTGCAGTGACATAAACACGATGTGATAAAAAAAAAATTAAATTTACTTTTTTTTTTTTTTCTTCATTCAAGCTATTTTAATAATACACACACAGACATTTAAATTTTTAATTTTATTTATGTATAAAATTCAAATGAAAATGTTTTAATCCAATAATTTTTTGCTTTTTTTGTTTTATCCAATAATTGTAAATTAATTATTGGCTTGTATTGATTTTGCCTGATGACAAAAATACATATTCAAATTTTGATGAATTGCCATCAAAGTAAATTTTGTTAAAATTAAAAAAAATATAATATTAAATATCATAAAACTATTGATAAAATTTAAAAATAAAAAANAAAAAAAAAAAAAGGTGATATACATTCAATCACTCTTTGTGTGTGTTGTTTGTTTTTTGGTCAATATTTATTTAAATTTCATAAATCATACTCACATTTGAATTTTTATTTCAACCACAATTTCATAAAGAGAAAAAAAAAAAATCATTCAATTTAAAAATAAATGTTTATTAATAGAAAATTTAAAAAAAAAATCAATTTATAAAATGTCAGGTTGTTGTTTGCATATTTTAAATCAATTTTTTTATTATTTTATAATGCGAATGACGTCAATGACTAAAAAAAAAATTTAAATTAACTTCAAAGCATCGTTTTATATTCAATCAATTTTATGATTGATCATAATCGTTGATATATAAGAAAAAAAAAAAATTTGCAAAATCAGTCAAATATAAATTACAGTTGGGCATATAATCACGTTTGAAAATCGCAATTAATTTAATATTCAACGGGGTTGATGCTGACCGAACACGACAACCAAAAAGGGCTGATATGATTAATTTAACTTACCGACAACCGACGAAATTTAACTATATTTAAATTCAAGTTAGAATTTGTTTATTCAAATATCATCATATCCATCAGAGAGCAATTATTGTTCACCAGAAAATTTATGTTTTCATTCGTAAAATAAAATACATATATATATTTTTTTTTCTCTAGTTACTTTTATCTATAATAGACAAAAAGATTTGTTAAATTATTGCCAGCTACACTCGGGGGTATATGTAGATATAAAAAAATAAAATATTAAATTACATTTCGATGCATTTACAGATGATGATATTAATGAGTTTATGAAAATCGTAATACTGGATTCTATTCACTGGAAATAACAAAAGCCTTCTGATTTAATAGTACATTTATATATCGTTGAATAAAAGCTCTGATTTTTCATTAATAATTTATTTCAATAGCAATCGGTTGCATTAATGTTCTTTTTTTTCAGTATTATAATTTAGTATTTAAAAAAAAATTTAAATATATTTATATAATTATTTGTTTTATATTGTTCGAGGCAGTTTGTATTGTTTTTTTTTTTATTTTTAACTCAATGCGGGCCTGTCTGATAGATCAACTAATTTTATCATCATCTATAGTTCAAATAAAGCGATCAAAAGCATCCTTTGATCCTTGATAGTGCTCGTACAGCAAAATTCCCTCGGGTGAGAGTGACAACGACAAACACTAGACCACACACTCAAATCCCGGAGGGATATACCAAACTATTTCCTTCTTCTTCTTTTTTTTTTTTTTTTGTTATTTTTTAAAGGAAATTGTATTTCATGCTCAACGGACGCAACTAATTTAACATTTTTTCTTTCAATAACTAAATCACAAAGTTTTATTTTTTTTCAAAATTTATCAAAAAAAAATTGGTTGTTTTATCAAATGAAAGGATTTTTTTTTTACCAACAGTCAATATAATGCAATGTATATATTTAACTCTTGCATTAAATTTTATATTATTAAGATATGTAGAAATAATTTTTAATAAACACCGACACAAAAATAAAACTATACATCAATCCAACACCAAAAATTACTAAGCTTCATTGTAATCGTGTACACGTGTCACAAGAATTTTTGTTTTTTAAATTTTTCACTTGCATTATTCAACAATTAGTATATTGTTTTAATTTTTAATTTATAAAAAATACATTAAAATATATATGAAAAAATTAATTTAGCATACATACAAGCTGTGAATTCAGTCTGTTAATTTTTCCACAGTAAAAAATAACAAAAGTAATATTATAAAAAAATTGAAACTCCTAAAAATTATACTCTACTGTACTTGATATAATATAATAATGTACTTTTTATAGTTACCATTAATTATAATAATATTTATTATAATAATTATATAAATAATAAAATAAAGCTCTTTAAACAAGTCAAATGACTTTATTATACTTTTAAAAATCATTGAAAGAACTCTTTAGTATTTAATAATTAAAATAACATTAGTAAATGATAAAGAGATTTATAGAATTTTATTAAAAATAGATTATTAAAAATAATAATACCCTGAGTTTCTAGGGTGCTAATACTTGTGACAAAGCATGAGTGAAAATTCACGTATTCTCTGATGTGCATAGTGTTGTTTCGTGTGGTTTTTAAGCGTAGCATTGGTATATTTAAGAAGAACCAAGAAAACACGTATTTTGAAGGCAGTAAAGGAGAATATTTGTGGTTGTAGTAACAATACTCGTAGGTCTTATGCATGAGAAACTCGACATTTTCGCATATAAAACCTTTTGAATATTCCTCAAACAATGTCGAGGGATAAACATGAAAAAAAAAAAAAAAAACAAACAAAGAAAAAAAAAGCTGACATACACAAATAAATTGGAAAAAAAGAAAGAATTAATTGAAAACTGCGAAGGGATGTTGCAAAGTGAAAGAAAAAAAAAAAATTTATTCATCCCAAGTCAAATACTTGGTAACTTTAAATTTGACTAATTTTATTTCGACAAATAGTTACAATTTAAAAGTTTAAAAAAATGTGTTCTTGTTACAATGTGCGCAATATAAAATGGCAATGAAATGCTAATAAGATGTATATTGGAGTTTACGAGAAAAAGCGTCGAGAAATTGGCTACGAAAAATAGTTAAAAAAAAAGGTTTAAAATGCGTGGCCAAAAGAAAACTGCAATTATGGATCTCCAATGTCTTTAATGTGTCTTATACAAAATCTAAATGGTTAATTTTATTTGTAACTTTAAAAAAAAAAAAAAAATT
Source organism: Aphidius ervi (assembly GCA_015776835.1). Lineage (NCBI taxonomy): Eukaryota > Metazoa > Arthropoda > Insecta > Hymenoptera > Braconidae > Aphidius > Aphidius ervi. The sequence continues at coordinate 244,278 of MKYW01000013.1, read as the reverse complement.
GAATAAAGCCAAAAGCCAGTATTTACAAATTAAGATTTTATTTAGCGAATGAGTTTTGTAATTTATTTTTAACAGTATGAAAACGTTGAATAGCCCGAAATGTAAGTATTATTATTCAAGATAGTTTTTTTTTTTTTTTTGTTGTTTTATTTTGAGAAAAAAATAAATGTATATAAGATGCAGGAAACTCAAACGGAAAAGGTAAATTCAGAGCTGAAAATAAGTGTGAGCTCACTAGTATTTCTATACTAGTATTTCATATAAAAAAGTAAGCACCTATCGGAAGCATTAAAATATCCGAACAGGAAGTCCAATGCAATTTGCCAATAGTATAACTTCAACTTGAGAATGCAAATGATATTCTCTCTCTATAGATATGTATACACATTTAATCGATTTTTTTTTTAAATTTCTATTCTATAGTATATAGAAGTACCACTTTACATCGAACCTATCCGGACCAAATTAATCGAACCAACCTGCCCTTTTCTGATGAGCAGCAATAATGTGGTTTTCGAAAAGTGCAATCAATCGTTTTTTTTCTTTCAACAAATCATTTTCATTTTACATTTAAACACTTGAAAATACCAATACAACACAATCTATTTTAATATACTGCTTTAATTATCAAATTTAGGTCAATCTATTTTTGTTATAAATATAAAAAGTATTTCAACTTTAATCATTCATACAAGAGACATAATTTCTAGTGAAACTATCAAACGATTTTGTCATGACTAAATTTGAATTATGTATAAGTGTTATAAAATTTTTTAATAATAAATAAATTATTGTTTATATCATTAAAATTAATGCACAGATAAAATGACAAAATAAGATTGACTATATATATTTTCAAATAAAAAATCTCTTATTTATTTCGTGTATAAAATTCAAGTTTTATTTTCTGTCGTTATATATTTTTATCATCGTTAGATTTTTGACGAATTTTTTTTATCATAGTTATTTTGGCACTGCTTCAATCATGGCGTAATTAAAATGGTATAATAAAAAGTCGTTTATTCAGAAAAAAAAAATGAAGAAGAAGAACCGTTGTCACTCCATGGAGCAATAAAAAAAAAAATTAAAAGTTAAAAAAATGTCATGTAATTTGAGGGTAGATTATCCGAGATTGAATAAAAGTGACGATATAGAGTGGCCAATTATTTCTGACCTGCTAGCAAGTAAAGGCTTCTTCTAGTTTGATGAAAAGTCATAAAAAAATTTTAAAAAAAAAAAGATACACGACAGAGACTTTTATATTCAAAAAAAAAACAACTATTATATCTACAGGAAATTTTGAATTAAAGATAAATTTTATTTTATTTGTTGGAAACATTGTTACTGTACATTTTTTTTTTTTTTCTTCTATTTACTATCAACTTTAGTCTCAATGTAGTCGGTGCACGATCGTTCGACTGTTCAATTTGATATTTTATTTATTCTTTTTGTGTGTTTCATGTACTTCCATAGCTGATTTACTTTTCTTTTTTTTTTTTCATCCTTTATCGTGAATACACTGTGCTTCAAGTTGAAATCCCTTTGATCATATCCCAATATTCTTATGAAAACTTTTATTTATTTTAAACAAAAGGAAAATATATATTCTTATATCCCTTATTTATTTATATATAATATATATTTTTTGTTTAATTTAAAAAAAAAACCACAGTAGCATACATCATGACTTGCATATCAAAAATAAAAACAGAGAAAATTAAAAAAGAAGAATAATAAAAAAAAAAAGGGCTGGATATAAAAGTGCACTCTATTCGACTCCCGGTAGATTATTACCAGGCCCTTCAGGGGATGTCCTTGATATTGCAATATCTTGCTCGTTTAGTGCAAAAAGAAAAAAAATGATAATAAAAAAAAAAAATCTACCAACAGTAGCAGCAGCCATATCATAGAGAGAGAAAACAATTAAATTTTATTGATTAGCTGGTTATAATGTCAGTTAATTTAGTGCACTTTGTATTATCATTCCAATCATCATCAATAATAAATGACAAGTTCGATATATGTATCGATATTTAATTAGAATAAATGAATTCAACTATGTCCATTTGTTTTGATGGTCACTCAAGCGTGATTAGTTGCAAAGTGTGTAATTGTCACAATAATATTAATTGATATAATGTGTTGTTGTTATTAATATAAAAAATTTTGGATTACGTTTACGGACACGAATCAATAATGAAATAACATATTTATCCGAAAAGTTCAATAACAGAAATAGGCTCCAAGTTTTACAGCTAAAATATATATATATATTTGAATTTTGTGGGCAATTTGTGGCTGCTGCAACGACAAATTTGACGACACTTGGTACAGTTATTTTTGTTCTAACCGCATTGACCTTTTATTGATATTTTATTTTTATTTTTTATACTTCTTTCAATACACAACTTTTATAAACTTCAATACATAAAATAAGAAAAAAAAATATATATATTTCTTTATTTTCTTTATGAAAAATTTAATAAATAATATGAAAGCAACAAAATTTAAAATACTTTTTCACAAATTATGAGTATAACAAAGAATTTTTTAAATAAATAAAAAAAAAAATGAAATTGAATTTGCTTGCAACAACATGCCGGTGATTGTATATATATATATATTTAACTCACAAAATTTTTTTCTTTTTTCAATTTTATTCAACTGACATGAAGAAATGAAATGTCGATTTTTTAGCAAAACAATAATCAACGGTAAACAAAAGATTTCATATTTCTATTCAAATGGAAAGAATAAAAAGTTGAAAAAAAAAATTTTTTTTAATATCATTTTTCATTAAAATTTATATTTACTGTAAAAAAAAATAGTATAAAAATAAAGTAAAGGTAAATATAAATTTGACTGATAAACAAGAAGTAAATGATGGACATTTTTTGATAAGGATAATAATAAATAACAGAAAATGTAATGAAATTGTACATTGCAATAATATAGAACAACACAATGCCTCTCTATACACATATATATATAAACACTACTCAAGTTATTTATATAAACCCGAGAAAAGTGTAGACTATAAAAGGGATGCGAAAGCTTCGACCGGAAGATAAAAAAAAACAACAACAATAACAACAACTGGCTATTTAATAGCAAAAAACTAATAATGCTAGATGATACAATGCTGCTACCACGACATTTATTCATTCATCATAAATGAAAGATAAAAAAATAGAGTATAAAAAAAAATAGGTCGCGCGTTTTGATAATTTTTCGTCTTCGCATGTTGTCTTTTTCTGTGCATTTCAACCTCTGGTCTTCACCATAATTTACAAACATTCGATAAAATAAAAAAAAGCTCAAGATCTTCACGTAAATAATATCTTTCGGCACTCTAAACGGCACGATCGTAAATCTTGTGGTTATATAGAAGAAAGGACGACAAAGAAAAAAGTTGTAGCAAAAGAAAAAAAANAAAAAAAAAAAAAAAAAAAGTTGAAGAGGGCGCGAGAAAAAAGCTCCTTTCAGGTCGACCGTGAAAGCCCAGATTACTTTTATTTTTTCAATTCTCTTTGGCTCTCACATAGTGTGAATCAATAAATTTACACCATTATAAATATAAAATGATTTATCTAAGTAAATATATATAAAATAGAAGAGATGTGTGCGGGCAATTTGTATTATCGTTTTGTCGAGAGATATAACACATTTTGTATAAAGGGAGTTTCCTCAATCAAAAATAAACTTATTTGGGAAAGAGTAAATTAGTGTGGCTTCCTTGGTTAAATCCTTAACAGTTATTCTACAATTTCATATTATCTGAAAACGACTAGAAACGTACGTGTAAAGATTCTATGGTTAAATTTAACGCTATGCATTTACAAGTATTACTGAAAATTTACTCAATTATTCTTGGTAACTATCTATATATATAAATGAGCGTCGATTTATTTTATTTTTACTATATATGTATTTTTTAAATATAAATTTGTCACACAAAATTATTACGTATTGATTTTATTTATTATTATATTTTAGTTATTTTAAAAATAATAAGAGTAGATTAATTTTGCATTGAAGCTTAATAATTCAAACTGAAAAGGATTTAAGCTTCATTTGAAAAAAATATATAGTTTATATATTGTTTATAATTAAATCCAAAAAATATTTGAAATATATAAATTTGTTTTGTCAACTAGTTATTTAAAAAAATAAATAATTATTTGCAATTATTTATGAATTAAATACAAAAAATAAAAATTATTAATAAAATTAATTGTAGTCTATTATTAATTAATTTGTTGATTTATTAATAGTTGAATGAATGGAAAAAAAAATTAAAAGAGAAAAAAAAAAACAAAAAATAAATTCTCCTTCGAGCCGGATTTGAACCAGCGACCTATGGATTTCTCTTGCGTATTAGCCAACTACAGTCCACCGCTCTACCAACTGAGCTATCGAAGGTCAGGTGATGTTGATTTATTTTTTTTTATATTTGAAATCAACTGGCTCTGTTTACCAATAGGAAACGAATTGTTTTTTTTTTTCTTATTTTTATTATGCAAAAATGGCGGTATAAAATTACTCACTCCAAAGACTGATTAAAATTTTTAATTGTTAACAAGATAAAAATAAATAGAAAATAAACTTACCGGAAATTGACAATTGCAGCGTAGAATAATTATCTAAACACTAAACACCATGTAAAAATAAACAATAAAAAATAAAAATAAGTAATTGTAGCAAAAAACAATGGCCGATCAACAATTAAAAATTAACACAAAACCGGTTGACAAAAAAAACAAAAAAAAACTACACTCAATTCATTTTGATTAACACCGTATTAACTGACACATTGAAAACATCAACACATTGCTTCACTTTAGTTGTCTCGTAAAAAATATGACACAAAAACCAGCTGCTCGACGAAGGTTTACACTACATCTTGTGATCGAACTGACTGAGAAAAAATTGAGACGCCCGTTGTAACGGATTGCCAGTAAAAAACTAAACATGGCGGCTGGTTGTTGGTAAGATGGTGGACATCAACAACAAGTTGGCGCTAGTGTAGCCAAAGTAAAAAAATCCCTAGACATTTTATTTTTAGGAATTTTGGTTTGTGTAAAATTTCACAAGCTTTGCACAATTATTATTATTATATTTTATCTCCCTCTCATTTTGTATATTGAATGGTGTATAAAATATATAAAAATATATATTGGTTCAAGTCCCAGTGATATAAAAACAAAGTCAATTTTGACTATTCAATTATTCACATACAGTTAATCAATAAATAATCAACTATTACAGACAAATAATATTGACATACTAACAATTATGTCTTCACTAAGTGGTGATGAAAATGAAGTTATGGATAATGTACCAGGTAAACGCTGACATTTTTTTTTTTTTGTAGAAAGAAAAAGAAAAAAATACTCAATTTTGTATGCATGTAGTGATTTGTATCATTTATAATATTGTAAATTAATTATTTGATAATATAAAATATTTATTTTAGATGTAATTGAATTATAATATCAACAAAATAGCATGTACACGCATAGTTGCGTCTTTTTTATCATCGGTCTCTCTGTCTCTAACCTAACACACGAGTAAATAATAATAATAATAATATATAAAAATCAAATAAATACATTAAAGCTTTGATAACACGCATACAACTACATATCGCCATTATCATCATTGGTTATTTTTTCATTTTTAATGATAAAACACCAGTTATTATTATAACAGCAGTTTGGATTTTTGTGTCATCGTGGTAATACGATATTATCATAAATAAAAATGAGTATAAAATATAAATAAACAATTGTTTAATTTAATAATTTATGATTACAGTAAGAAGAACAAGATCAGGACGTGCAGTTAAAGCACCAGTAACACCAAAAAAAACACCAGTTAAAAAAACAGCAACAAAAACAAGAACAACAAGACGAACGACAATTGAAACAGAATCTCTTGACGTAAGTAGTTGTTGTTATATTTTTTTATCCTTAAAATTTAATTAAATCAATTAAATAAATAATTTGTTTGAATAGGATACGACAATATCAACAATAGTTGAAGAAAATATTGATGAAAATAGTGAAAATGGTATGGAATTTGACCAAGTAATTATGGACAAATGTGAAGAAGACACAACATCATCAGTACCATTTGATCTTGATGATCAGGTTGATGATGAAATCGATGAACCAGAGTACACTGAAATTGATCAAGAAACAACTGAGGAAGTTGTACCTGAATTAGAATCACCACCACCACCAGTTGTCACAAATAATCAACCAACTTGTACAATATTATCAACTTTAAAAACTAAAGAACATCCGACAATGGTAATACATATTTTTGAGTTTAATTTTATACATTTAACAATATTTAATTATTTATTTATTTTCATTAAAGGGTGCTTGTGAAGAAAAAGTAATAACTTTAGAAGATGATGATGATGAAGATGGTGGTGGTAATGATGATGTCGACAAGACAATGCTTGACAGCAATAATGTTGATTCATCAGCAAATAATGGTGATTCAATTGAAAATGAGGCAATTGAATGTGACCAAGAACAAGATACTGAAAATACTCAAACAGCTGAAACAGTTGAAAATGAAGAAAATATGTCAGTTGAAGTTGTGCCAGAAACAACGATGGAAGTAGAAGAAGAAGAAGAAAATGTAGAACAAACTGAAAATAATATTGAAATGGAAGATAAATCACCGGTTGATTTAGATGATAATAAAAAATCAGAACCTGATACTGAGGCTGTATCAGAAGATGAACTTCCAACAGAAGTTGCTGCCAAGGTAATAAATAACAAAATTTAATCGAAAAAAAAATTATTTTAATTATTTTTTTTTTGTTAAATTTTTTTTGTAATTAGTTTATTGAAGATATGGAAGATATTTCAGATGATGACTTTTCTATTTATGAATTTATCAAGGTATCCAAATTCCCTCCTAATAATCCTATCATAATCATTCATTAATAATTTAATATTTTAATTTTAAAAAAACAAAAAAATACGTTAAAAGTAAGTTATATTTATGTTGTTGATTTTTTATAATTAAAATATAAAATAGGAGCCAGATACAGAAGCTGTGTCAGACGAAGAACTTCCATCTGCTGTTCCAGCTGATCTTGGTGAAACTGAGTCTGTATCTGAAGACGAGCTACCTCCAGACAGTGAAAAAAAACGTAAAAATCAAGCTAAAATAAAAAAACCATCAACACCATCAAAAGTTGACGGTAGTACCAAGAGAAAGCTCAATGCTGATGGTGAGTATGATGAAAATTCACCAATATCTGAGACAAATGATGAAACACCAGCTAAAAAACAGGCTCTATCAAGTGACGTTGATGATGGTGATGATAAACAAAACACTGTTGAACCACCACCATCACCAAAAAAAAAAGTATTACCTGAATTAGAAAAATACTGGAAAGCTGTTAATGAAGATCCATCTGATTTTACTGGCTGGACATACCTTCTTCAATATGTCGATCAAGAGGTAAATTATTATAACTTTAAAATATAAAAAATTAAATATATTAATTTAATATTTAATAACTAGAATGATCCAGAGGCTGCACGTGATGCATACAATAAATTCTTACAACGTTATCCATATTGTTACGGTTATTGGCGTAAATATGCTGATTATGAAAAGAAAAAAGGAAATCCGGAAAACGTACAAACGGTGAGTAAAACAATAAATTATTATTATTACAAATATAAAATAGAAATTAAATTATAATTTTAAATATATGGTAAATAAAAAAAAAATATTTATATATCTATTTTTTTATTAAATCAATTATTATTTATTTTTTTAATATATAATTCTAAAATAAAAATTAGAGTTTTTAAAGGACGCGTTCAATTGTTCACGCACACATTAAGAAAATGAAAAAAAAAAAAAAAACAAATGGTTTTTTCCCTTTTCAACAGCCTAGCACGTCTTTTGGCACCTTACAACAATATTCTTCGCTTAAAAAACAAAATAATTTACAAATTATTTATTTAGTTTTAGTTTTAAAAAAATGCAATTACCATATATAATTATAATAATATAAAATAATTAGTTAGTGACTATTGGTGATAATAATAATTTAATGGCAATAATTTTATTATTACTATGTGTTTGTGTGTGTGTTTATATTTGTTTTTTTTTTTTTGTTTTTTTTTTTAATTAATCTTGTTAATTAGTTTTAAGATTTTTTGTAAAACTATAATAGTCAATTATAATAACTAAAGTATTGTAAATTATTTTTATATTTTTTTTTTCTAAAATTATATATAATTTTGTAAATTCGGGTTAATTATTTATATAAAATATATATATATTAATTTAAAATAATGAGATGAAAGAGTTGCCAGTGAAGCTCACTAATGAGTTTATTTGAAAAAAAAAAAAAATAATATATATAAAATGGCTGTGTCGAAGAAATAAAATGAACGTCCATCAAATTGATTTACCCTCTGGATCTTATCACACTCAAGGTGAATGAAAAACATCTCTGCAAATATATACAATAATTTGTGTTAACAATATACAAAATTAAAAAAAAAATTTATTTACAGTACGTGACAAATAAATGTGAGTATTTGATAATATAAGAAAAAAAAACAAAAATAATGAAAATACAATTTAATATGTTTAAGGATAAAACAATAAGACAATTAGGTGTTTAATAATTTGTCAATATATTTATTGACTTTTTTTTTTTTNTTTTTTTTCATATATATATACATATATATAATAATTATTATAAATTATATTATTATTATTTATATTACTTTTTTTGTGACAATTAATGACAGGTATTCGATCAAGGCTTGAAAGCAATATCATTGAGTGTTGATTTGTGGCTACATTACATCAATCATTGTAAAGTTGTACATGATAAGGATGATGATAAATTACGTGAACAATATGAGAGAGCAATTGATGCATGTGGATTGGAATTCAGGTAATTATTTATCAAAAATAAATGTATTTCAAAGAAAATTAATTTTACAAATTTATATATATGTATATTTATCTCAACAGATCTGATCGTCTATGGGAGAGTTATATTAAATGGGAACTAGAAGGTAAACGTTTGAGTCGTGTTACAGCATTATATGATCGTCTTTTGTCAACTCCAACATTTGGCTACATGACTCACTTCCAGACCTTTCAAGAATTTGTATCAGCACATAGTCCAAATAAAATTTTAACAACTGATGATTTTTTGGAATTACGTGGTGAAGTTAAAGCATTATTAAAATCAGATGAAGCAACAACAACAGCAGTAGCAGCAAAATCATCATCACCAACACCACCACCACCATCAATAACAACAGGAAAAGAAGACGAAGAAAAAGAAGAAGCAGCAGAAAAAGAAATAAAAAAAGAAGAACAAACAAATGATGTACCACCTGGTGAAGAACCATTAACAAGTGATGATACACCACCAACTGATGAAGAAACTCGTGCTATACGTGAAAAAATAATAAGTCATCGTCGTAAAATGCATAAAGCAAATGTAACTGATGTTGCAGCAAGATGGACATATGAAGAAGGTATTAAAAGACCATATTTTCATGTTAAACCATTGGAACGTTGTCAGCTTAAAAATTGGAAAGAATATCTTGATTTTGAAATTGAACAAAAAGATGAATCAAGAATAATTATTTTATTTGAACGTTGTTTAATTGCTTGTGCACTTTATGATGAATTTTGGTTACGTTTTGTACGTTATCTTGAGACACTTGATAATGATAATATTGATAAAATACGTGATGTATATACACGTGCATGCAAAGTACATCATCCAAAAAAACCAAATTTACATTTACAATGGGCAACATTTGAGGAGGGTCTTGTTGATTTTGATAAAGCTGCTGAAATATTAGAAAATATTGATACAGTTATGCCGAATATGCTTCAAGTTGCATATCGAAGAATTAATCTTGAAAGAAGACGTGGTGATCTTGATAGAGCATGTACTCTATATGAAAATTATATAACAAACAGCAAAAATAGAACAATTGCTAATAATATTGCTGTTAAATATGCACGTTTTCTTTGTAAATTTAAAAATAATATTGATATGGCAGTTGATGTATTGATAAAAGCAACTGATAAAGACAAGGATAATCCAAGACTTTATCTTCAATTAATTGATCTTGGTCTTCAAAGAAATCCAGTAAATACTGATGAAGTTATTAGCTATATGGATATGTTTATTGATCGTGAAAATGCTGATGTTGAACAAAGAGTATTATTTGCTCAGAGAAAAGTTGAATTTCTTGAAGATTTTAGTGAAGATATTAAACAAGTTCTCAAGGCACATGAGCAATTTCAAAAATGTATTAAACAAGCTAAAGAAAGAAAAAAAGCAAAAAATGAAGAAACCAAAGTGTAAGTAGTTTACATTTTATAATTTTAAATAAAAAAAAACACATTAAACTTAATTTTTTAAAACATAAATATATTTTCAATTGACAGGGAATTATCACCATCATCAAGAAAAACTAGCCGAGCTAATGAAGTATCAACAGCAGTACCACCACCACCAACAGCAGCAGCATCAACAACAAATTATCAATACAGTGGTACAACACCAGCAAATTATCAATCACAACAATTTCAAAGTGGTCAGTATGCTAATCAAAGTGGTTATCAACAAGGATATCAACAATATCCACCACCTTCTGATCCAAATTATGCTAACTACCAAAATTGGCAGTACAGTCAGAGTGCACCACAAGCATATGGACCATACAATCAATGGGGATCATACAATTACTACTAAAAAAAAAAAAGAAAAAAAAAACATTTAAATTACCTCATTAAANTTTTTTTTTTTTTTCGTTTGTTTTTCTCCAAAATATTCACGTCATTAGTTCATATGTATACACACACACACCCACACGCATACATAAGTGAGTGTGTAATAACAATCAATTAATTATCAACACGAAGTATCCGTTTTACATTTTTTATTTATGAGTTTTTAATTTCTTTTTTAAATTCAATTTTAGTTTTAACTGATGAATTCAATAGACACAAAAAAATAAAAACAAAATAGTCTGTCTAGTTATATATATGATAAAAATTTTTCAACATTAAAATATAATTCTAATAAAATATTATATTTGATCATTTATTATTATTATTATTTTTTTTGTTTTTAAAAATATCACAATTTTAAACACTGAATTTTTGGATTAATAAAAAAAAAAAAAAAAAGAACATACATAATTTGTTTGACTTTTAGAGAACAAGAATTTAAAATACAAAAGAAAATCATTTTTTTTTTTTTTTTGTTTAGAAATATTTGATACATATAATAATAGTTCTCTATTGGTTAATAATAAAAAAAAAAAAAAACATTTTAATTACTATTAGTTAGTTTATTTGTCATTTTTTATTTCAGAGAGATAATTGTAAAAAAAAATTAATTATTTAACAATGGCACTTGATACATCAGCATTGAGTCCACAAGTACCATCACCTCGATAGACCCTGTAGTAGCCTTGTTCACCCCAGCTTGTACCCCAGCTATTTTTAACAATCCAAAATGGCATTGTCTTTTTAAACAATGGATAACGATGAATACCATATCCAACAATTAATACACCATGATCAAGATTATTTTTATTACATAAAAATTTATAAGGATGTGATACACCACCCATATAAAATTGCATAGCATTTGCATTAATTGCAATAGCCATTGGTCCATTTTTAACAAGCCATTGTGCCATTTGTGTTTCATTTGATGTTATATTAACAGCTGATGATATTTTAACTCTAGCCATATTTTTTTTAAAATGACAAGTTTCATCTTCACCATCATATGGATAATCTTTTTCTAATTCAAGACCACCAATTTGTTCAAGTGCACGATAAGCATTTTCTTGAAGACCTCCATTACAGCCTTCATCTAATTTGTCACAATCAACAAGTTCTTGTTCTGATAATGAAATAAGTTTTTTATATTTTATTGCATATTGTCCTTCAACATTTCCAGTAACTGAAAAAGCCCAACATGAACCACATGAACCCTGATTTTTAACTTCAGTAACTGCATTGTGTTCACGCCAATCAAATGATTCTGGTAGCTTGATATTTGGAATATCTGCATGAGCAAGAGGAATATTATTATCTGATCTTAATTCTGGACGATAACCAAGATGTTTTCTTTTAAATTCATTTGGTGTTATATCTGAAAATATTGATGCACCATAAATAGCATCACCTTGTTCATGTTTTTGTAATTCTTCAGCTATTTTCATATTACTTTCAAATATTTTCATACGTACTTGTTTTTCTTCATTAGTTGAATAACTCTTGTTATATTTTTCTAAAAATTCATTAAATTTTCTTTCTAATTCAATTTGTTTTGCAATTTCTAAAGATTTTTGTGTATAATTAACACCACGAAGTGAACGTTTTGTTCTTTTATTATCATCATTTTTTTTATCATCACATTTAACAGTAACTTGATCACCATTCTTCAACCAAGCTCTTGACCATACTGATATCAAACAAATTCTTGTATTATTTGATTTAGCCTGACATGTTTTATTTGTTTCATTTTTTTTTTCACATATTTTTTCTCCTAATTTAACACCAATTACATAATTTGTTCCAGCAACTATTTGACGAGTTGCATTAATTACCTCAATAAGTTCTAGCTCATTATCATTATTTGCAGTTTTAGAATATTGTTTTAAACCTTTGTCAACATAAACTTGAATATTTTCATCAGTAAGAGAAATATTTTGAATTCCACCTAATTTAGTATCACGTCGTGATCTTGATTTTTCTGGTGTACATTTTGATTGTAATACTCTTGCATTTTCTAATTTCATTTTATCTGATACTTGTATTTGTACTTTACAAATATTCATTGGTTGTCCTGGTTCTTGTGTACAATTTTTTGAATCTTTTGATTTTTCAGTACAATTTGTTGTTGGAGCAATACGTATTGATACCTGATACAATGCTCCATTACCTTCAATTTTTCGTGACTCAAGAATATCAATTATTTCACGTTTATTATCATCTGCATCAATCTCATCAAGACTATCCATGACTTTTTGTGATAATGTTTTTATAAAATATTCTTCTTTACTGAGAGATCTTTTTGATCTTGATGCTTCAATAAGTGTTTTATCTTGAAATTCAATTCTTTCTGGACGTACTAATTCTTCATTGACTTCTTGTCCATATTGAATATTTTCATTATTAATTTTTGGTTTAATTGGTACATCGAAATCTTTAAGGAAATCATCAAATTCTTTAAATTTATTAATAAATTTATGATGAATTGTAACAAATTCATTTTCATCACTTTTATAAACAGCTTCAAATGGTTCCTCAGTTATGATGTCATCTTTTGAATAAACATTAGCAACCTTGATCAATGAATCATCATCATTATCAATTGGACTTTTATTTGTGCTCAATTGTCCTTCAAGTGCCAACTGATCATACAATTCTGTTTTAATATAATCAAATGAATCATCATCATCTTGATTATTTTTGGTTGTAATCAAGGTTTCAGGTACATGTGTTGATTCAATAATACTATTTAATTCATTTTGTCTTTCATATGATAGAGTACAATTATTATCAAATATTTTACGATCACTTTTAATCCAAGGACGTTCATCAATAACAACTTTACAAATTTTAACTGGTATATTTTTTTGTAGTTCACAATCATTTCTATTTATTTGAATTGTACGTAGACAATTTGATTGTCCAATTTCCATTATTAATTCATAACGTATGACATTTGAACTAGATGGTACTGTTCTAGTAACTCTAACAATATTTATAACTTTGTATTTAAAATCACTGTGACTAGATTGATCCATTGATTCAGCAGTTAAATCAGCAAATTTATTTAATCCAGGAAGATTTGGATTAAGATCATATGGACAATTTGGACAGTAAGTTTGATGAGCCTTAACAGCAACAAATGGCTTTTCATTTTGATTCATTACATCTTGATCCAATGTTTGTTGACTATTATTTATGGATTGTTTATTTAATGATTCATTTATTTCATCTTGACATTGTTTTGTTTCATCAAGGACTTTAATGACACCTTGATCATTTTGTTTAACATTTATTTTACAGATTTTTCGTGTACATGATGATTTATCATCATCATTACATTTTTCTTCGATTGTTAGGGTCAACAGATAAACTGTTGATGACGAATCCAGCTAAAATTAAATTATCAAAGTTGTCAGTGTTAATAAAAAATAAAAAAATGAGTCTATCGTATGATTAAAAGAGTGGTCTATATATCACATGATAATTTAAATGACTTGTTATTAATTTAAATATAAAAATGAGTACAAATATTTTATTATTACTAGTATTATTTGTTAGAAATTTTTTTAAAAATAATCATTTACCAATTTTTGTGCATTTATGATAATTTCAGTTTTATCAGCTGGTTGATTAAATGATGATAATGCATTTTGGAGTACAATTTTTGGAACACTTTCAGATGATATATCTATTGGTGATGCAATTGTTGAAGACAAAAAAATTATTGTCAATAACAATGGTGTTAATTTTAACAGGAATTTTCCTGCCATTTTAATTATGTTTTTCTTCTTTCTTGTTAAATTTTTTTTATTTTTTTTTTATTCACAAGTAACAGACAGTGCTTCTGTCACAAATGATGTTGACTAACTGAGCCAAATGTGTCAAATGACCAGACCAGACCAGTTTCCAGTATGTATCTCTCTCTGAATTTATAATGATAAAAAAAACAGTCAATTACTACGACGCAATTTCTCATTTTTAACTCTCGATTTATTTTCAATCTTTGAGTTGATATTTTATTTTTAAATATAAAACTAAATACTCTAAATAATATTTATTTTTAAAAAATATATTTACATATGTTTATCATTTTTTTATATAAACAAACTTAAAAGGTTTTTTTTTATATTTATTTTATTTTTTTTTTTTTCAACAAAATATAAATATTATTTTTAATTATCTTGGATATTTTTATAAAACATCAACTTTCACCTTTATTTAAAATAAAAAAACATGAATATTTATTGATATATGTTTATATCAATGACAACACAATCATATTTATTTTTAAAAATTTCAAAATGAATAATTTTAAAATCATTAAGAACAAGAGCAATACGTACAAAATTGAAAAATAAATTTTACAAGCCTTGCAAAAATATATAAATTGAATGATTACACATCAATTTAATTTTGCAATGTAAAAAAAAAAAAAAAAAGAAAAAAAAATTATAAACAATTATGGCATATGTGAGTGTGTACACACTTTTCAAAAATAAAAAAGTTGATCCAGAGGGCACTAGGTACCGAGTGTTTTCCGACATCTTGTGACCTGCAGGAGAATTAGGTGAAATTTTTTTTTTTATTTATAATAATGATAATAATAAAATCCACCCCGGTCTCGTGTGCTCGTGTGTGTGTCTCTCTTTCCCCTTATCATCAGTTTTTTTTTTTTAACACAATTTCTCTCTGTCATTAAAAAAATAGAGAGAGAAAAAAATATACCATCACTATTAAAAATAGTAAATAGTTTATATTAATTAAGTATGGCTGGAATAATGCTGTCAAATTGTTCACGAATAATACCTCGTGCATTGACAAGAATCACAAATTCTTCGCGTGTCAGGGTGAGCATAATATTTCATTACCAATAATTTAAACCCTTTTTTATTTTATTACTTTTTAACCTATTTATTTATTGTAATTATTTTTAGATTTATACTCTTTATTTAGATTGTAAATTTTTATTTTTAAATTAACCAACTTGGCGATGGTTATTTTTTTATTATTTATCATTACATAATCAAGCTGTTGAAAAATTTATTAATTCTGTTATGAGACAACCTGTGTAAAAACGAAAAAAAAAAAAATATTAATTTTCTTAACAATAATTAATACATGTTTTAATTATTAATAATTTTTGTTTTTTAGGTTGCAAGATCTCTTCATCAAGAAGGTAAATATAAATTGATAAATAAAATCTATTATTTAAAAAATAAATTATTAATGTATGAACTTTTTTTTAAGGACGTATTTTGCGATTGAGAACAAAATGTAACATTATCAATGAATTTAAACAAGTTGATACTCATCCTTGGAGTATTCAAACAAGACAAATTCGTTCATCTCAAGTATTATGTAAGTATAAAAGTGTTATTGATAATAATTATAATTTTTTTATAATATAAAATATTTAAATTTCATATAAAAAGGGGAATTGAAGGATGTTGTTGTTCCTCCATTTGCTGATAGTATCAGTGAGGGTGATGTAAGGTGGGAAAGAAAAGTTGGTGATCAAGTTAAAGAAGATGATGTTATTTGTGAGATTGAAACAGACAAGGTAAATAATAACCAACAAACTGTATAATAAAATTATTTTGGAGCTAATAATTAATTATTTTGACAGACCTCAGTACCAGTTCCAGCACCAGGTTCAGGAGTTATTAAAGAAATATTTGTTGAAGATGGAACAACAGTTAAACCTGGAACAAAATTATGCAACATTGATATTGGTGCAACTGGTGGTGCATCATCAGCACCAGCAGCTGAAGCTCCAAAAGCTGCTGCTGCTCCACCACCACCACCTCCACCACCGTCTGCACCAAAACCAGCAGCATCAGCTACACCACCACCAGCACAAGCACCTGCAGCACCATTACCACCTCCAACAAGACCACCTCAAGCATCACCAACAACATCAATGCCAGTTGCAGCAATAAAACATGCTCAATCACTTGAAGGTGCTAAAGTTCAACTTCCTCCAACTGATTACAGTCGTGAAATAATTGGTACAAGAACAGAACAACGTGTTAAAATGAATCGTATGCGTTTGAGAATTGCTGAACGTCTTAAGGATGCACAAAATACAAATGCAATGTTAACAACATTCAATGAAATAGACATGAGTCATATTATGGATTTTCGTAAATCTCATCAAGATTTATTTGTTAAAAAATATGGTATTAAAATGGGTTTTATGTCACCATTTATTGCAGCAAGTTCATATGCATTAAAAGATCAACCAGTTGTTAATGCTGTTATTGATGGTGGTGATATTGTTTATCGTGATTATGTTGATGTATCTGTTGCTGTTGCAACACCAAAAGGACTTGTTGTACCAGTTTTACGTAGTGTTGAAAATAAAAATTTTGCTGAAATTGAAATAGCACTTGCTGCTATTGGTGATAAAGCTAGAAAAGGTAAAATATCTGTTGAAGATATGGATGGTGGTACATTTACAATAAGTAATGGTGGTGTATTTGGATCATTAATGGGTACACCAATTATAAATCCACCACAAAGTGCTATTCTTGGTATGCATGGTGTATTTGATCGACCAATTGCTGTCAAAGGACAGGTTAGATTTTCATTTTTCCTTTTTCTAAATTTATTGTTGTATTATGTTGTTGATGAATTGATAAAGCTAATAATGTTTTTTTTTTTTTGTTTTAATAGGTTGTCATTCGTCCTATGATGTATGTTGCTTTGACATACGATCATCGATTGATTGATGGACGTGAAGCTGTTGTGTTCCTTAAAAAAATCAAAGAAGCTGTTGAAGATCCACGAATTATTCTTGCTGGTCTTTAAATACTTTTAAACATTTTAATAAATCGCATTGCACGCAATTTTAACAGCGATTATGTACAGCATATTTAGTAATTATAAATACTCTCCAACACTTAAAAGTTACCTTTATAATTTTATCAATATATTCAATGACAAACTTGAATTTTTATTTTCAAAAAATAACAAACAAATTTTATAACTCATGAAGAGGATTTTCACAATTAGTGAGCTATTTGTTGTACATAATAATTTTCTTAATAATTTTGTTGATTAAAACAAGATAATAAAAAATAATTAAAAATTAATTATCAAAAAAAAAAAAAAAAAAATCAGCAGAATTAAACTTGCAATTGTCATCTTAAATATTATATTTAATTTATGTTCATAATAATTGTTGACAGTTTTATTTATTGTCAAATTATTTCATGATAAATAATAAAGTAATCATTACATTAATCACAATTATATGTTTTAAATTTTACCGCTTATTTTTTTATACAACAATTTATCTCGACAGTTGGTAATTTAGAGTTATTAACAAAAAAAAAATATTATTAGAGTGAGAGAGAAAATGAAAATGGCGTAGTCCAGAATACTGAGTGACTTGTGATTTTCTGGTTCTGTCAAAAACACAAAAACTTTACAATGGCAAGTACAAACAATATTAATTAACAAAATAAAAAATTATAAATTTAATATCAATATATTAATGCTAAAATAAAACTTGATATATAATTTGAAACAATTAAATAATTAATAATAAAAATAAAAAATATAAAATGACAGTCATTCTAGGTTATAATTGTAAACAATAAATTAATAATAAATTATTCAATACAATAGGGACAAAACCAGTCTGGTGCTGGTGGAGCTGGAGGTGAAAAAAAAGATGATAAAGATAAGAAGAAGAAATACGAACCACCAATACCAACTCGTGTTGGAAAAAAGAAGCGTCGTACAAAGGGTCCTGATGTTGCATTGAAGCTTCCTCAAGTAACACCACATACAAGATGTCGATTGAAGCTTTTAAAATTAGAAAGAATCAAGGATTATTTATTGATGGAAGAAGAATTCATCAGAAATCAAGAACGTTTAAAACCACAAGAAGAAAAAAATGAAGAAGAAAGATCAAAAGTTGATGATTTACGTGGTACACCAATGTCTGTTGGTACACTTGAAGAAATTATCGATGATAATCATGCAATTGTATCAACATCTGTTGGATCAGAGCATTATGTTTCAATATTATCATTTGTTGACAAAGATCAACTTGAACCTGGTTGTTCTGTTTTACTTAATCATAAAGTTCATGCTGTTGTTGGTGTACTTGGTGATGATACAGATCCAATGGTAACTGTTATGAAACTTGAAAAAGCACCTCAAGAAACTTATGCTGATATTGGAGGTAATTATTAATTATTTTTTTTTAATATTACAAAAATTTTTTAACTTTAAAATATTTAATTTAATTATTGTTTTAATATTAGGTTTGGATACTCAAATTCAAGAAATTAAAGAGTCTGTAGAATTGCCATTGACTCATCCAGAATACTATGAAGAAATGGGTATTAAACCACCAAAAGGTGTTATTCTTTATGGTCCACCAGGTACAGGTAAAACATTACTTGCAAAAGCAGTTGCTAATCAAACATCAGCAACATTTCTTCGTGTTGTTGGCTCTGAATTAATTCAAAAATATCTTGGTGATGGTCCAAAACTTGTACGTGAATTATTTCGAGTTGCTGAAGAACATGCACCATCAATTGTTTTTATTGATGAAATTGATGCTGTTGGAACAAAACGTTATGACAGTAATAGCGGTGGTGAACGTGAAATACAACGTACAATGTTGGAATTATTAAATCAACTTGATGGTTTTGATTCACGTGGTGATGTTAAAGTTGTTATGGCTACAAATAGAATTGAAACACTTGATCCAGCATTAATTCGTCCTGGTCGTATTGATCGTAAAATTGAATTTCCATTGCCTGATGAAAAAACTAAAAGACGTATATTTAATATTCATACTAGTAAAATGACACTTGCACCAGATGTTAATCTTGCTGAATTAATCATGTCTAAAGATGATTTATCTGGTGCTGATATTAAGGCTATATGTACTGAGGCTGGTCTTATGGCCTTACGTGAACGTCGTATGAAAGTTACAAATGATGATTTTAAAAAATCAAAAGAAAGTGTACTTTACAGAAAAAAAGAAGGTTCACCAGAAGGTCTTTATTTGTAAAATCATCATTTTTAATTATATTGAAAAAAAAAAAAAAAAACTAAATACATTTATTAAAAATNTTTTTTTTTTTTTTTTTTAAATAACGTGTGTCTTTGTAAGTTCAATAAAAAAATTCATAACTATTATTTATATTATATATTTTTTTCAATGTCCATTTTTGCTAGATCAATATTTTTGTTTTTCAACAGAGGTGAAAAATAATTGTACAATTTATTTAGAATTTTGGTAGTGTGTTCTTTATGAAGTTCAATAGCTCGTGGATCCAAATTTTCAGAATTTTGCTCCAATTTACAAATATAACATGCTCCTCGTTTTGTTGTGTTTAATATATCAATTATTTCCTGAGGATGTTGAGTGTCTTTTAGATAAAGATTTGCAATGGCTTTGTATTTTCCCAGGATAAATGCAATTTTAAAACCATCTACGTAACCAATGTCAAAGTCTGATTGAAGTACTGTACTTGATCCTTCTTCTACTCCTTCTCTATAGCCTGTCTAAATAAATTTTATTTTGTCATTATTACTGAATGATTTATCAACAAATACAAGATGTACTTACTTTAATTGCAGCAGTAAATATTCTGTTCCATGATTTGGAACCAAGCTCCAGGCTTTCATCATCAATATTATGATCCATTGATAAACATTAACAAATGCAATAGATAATTAACCATTCAGACAAATTGCTTGAGGTTAAATTGTAAATATTTATATGCCTGATATGAAAAATAAAAACACACCAAACTCTACTTGCTTCAGTGATATTTTTGTGGCTCCAAAAAAATAATTAAAAGACAAGATAAAAGTTTATTTTGATGATAAATAAAATAGATATTATTCATCTACAAAATGTAAACTTTATTGTCAACATTGCCTTTTAAATTACAATGTTTACAACAACAACAATTACAGCTGTTTCTTTTTCTTTTTTGAGAAAATAGCCAATCAAATGTTAGCAACATAAAAAAAAACAAAATGGATACATAAAAATTTGAGGTAAATATTAATTAGTGTCAATTAAATAAAATAGTCATTAGCACAAACAGAACTAATTATTATTAAATAATGTTTATAATCATTTTATAATCATTAAAATTATATCTGTCGGTAAGTCATCGACAATCTTTAAAGTCTTTTAAGTCTCTCATTTACATGCGTAAAAGTTACAACAATCAATTTTTGCGCTGTAGCTTGTAAAATGTAATGAAAAAAAAAANAAAAAAAAAAAAAAAAAACAGAAAGTACTCGTCGAGTTCATCCTTATAAGCTGCACACAAACATATTGGCGTTGTTATTTATTCTCTTTTTTTTCTCATTATTATTTATTTATTTATTTTTTTTTAGTTCGTGATGTAACGGAAATAAATATAATAATAAAAATATAAAAATATTGATTTGTTATTAATAAAAATAGTGAGTTTACAAACTTGTGAATTAAACAAAGTGTATTGATTAATAATATTATTATATATTTATTAATAATTATTTAATAATATATAACATTGTGTTTTTAAAAATGACAACTGGACAAGATCACTCATTGACAATACGTCAAGAAATTCAACGTTTTGAAAGTGTACATCCATCAATATACGCAATTTATGATTTAATTGATTTAATATCTGATACAAATATATCAAAACAAATAAGAGAACATGTTGTCGCCATTGAAGGTAAGCTAATAATAATTATTAAAATAATTATTAATATTCATTAAATTGCGTTTTTGTTTGTTTGTAGATTCATTTGTAAATAGTCATGAATGGACATTATCAAGAAATGTACCAGAATTACATATTGGTATAATTGGTTCATGTGATTCTGGTAAATCAGCATTGGTACATAGATATTTAACTGGTTCATTTATGCATGAAGAATCACCAGAAGGTGGTAGATTTAAAAAAGAAGTATTTATCAATGAACAAAGTTATTTATTGTTAATCAGAGATGAGGGTGGTGTACCAGAACAACAGGTTAATATAATAAAAATTATTTAATTAATAAAATAATGATTTATATAAGTATTGACAATTTGTTGTTGTTTTTCTTCTAGTTTACATCATGGGTCGATGCAGTATTGATGGTTTTTTCACTTGAAAATGAAGAAAGTTTTTCAGTACTTTGTAATTATTACAATAAAATGTGTTTATTTAGAAATATGTCTGATGTGCCAAAAATACTTGTTGGTGTTCAAGATTCAATAAATGATACAAATCCTCGTGTTATTAAAGACATTCGCCCTCGTAAATTATCACTTGATTTACGATGTCCGTATTATGAAACTTGTGCAATATACGGTTTAAATGTTGATCGTGTATTTCAAGATGTATGTCAAAAAATTATTCAAAAAACAAAGCTATGTTTAAATGGTCAGCCTGAAAAATTAGTTGAAACAAGATATTCAACATTACCAGTTATAACAAAAACTGGAAATTTACATTTAGCCAAAGAACAAGATAATCATTCAAAAATAATACAACATACTGATAAAAATGATGATTTTATACGTTCAAATAATCATGATGAACCAACATCAAATGATACATCATTTCAGTATATACAAAATCCACAAAATGAATTTCGTGCATCAATATTAACACCAACAACAAGTAGAAAATTTCGTAGAAAGTCAAATATATTTACACCATCAAAAAAAGAAAAATATAATATGGGTGAAATGGGAGTAGGTAGAGAAATACCAGTTAAACAAGGTTATTTATTTAAACGTAGTAGTAAATCATTAAAAGAAAGAAAAAAAAAATATGTTACATTATTAGAAGATGGTAGATTAACATATCATTCAAGTCTTCATGATTATATGAATGATACAAATGGTAAAGAAATACTTCTTCAATATGTTACTGTTAAAATACCAGGTAAAACACCAAAAGGTTCAAAACCAACAATAACAAATGATGATAATTTTGAATTTTCAATAATATCATTAGAAAATAAAAGTTGGAATTTTGAAGCTAATAATTTAGATGATCGTGATACATGGATATCAGCAATTGAACAACAAATATTAACAAGTTTACAAAATAGTGATGGTGGTGATAAAAAAAATGAAACAGATGCATTTAAAATGCATTGTATTAAAAATAAAGTATGTGGTAATGATTTATGTGCTGATTGTGGTTCACCAAATCCAGATTGGGCTAGTTTAAATATTGGTATATTAGTTTGTATTGAATGTTCTGGTATACATAGAAATTTAGGTTCTCATATATCTAAAATAAGATCATTAGATTTGGATGATTGGTCAGCTGGACAATTAAGTGTTATGTTGGCAATGGGTAATGATATTGCAAATGGTATATGGGAATATGAACTTAATGGAAAAATTAAACCAACATCTGAATCACTTAGAGAAAAAAAAGAAGAATGGATTAGATGGAAATATGAAGACAGAGCATTTTTACCACCAGCTAATATTAATATACCTATTGGAAAATTACTCATTGATTCTGTTTGTCGGTTAGTTTTTATTTTTTTTGTTATAACAATTAATTTTCTTATTTTTCATTGAATAATTGTTGTTATTTATTTTATTTTTAGTGGTGATATGAGAGCTTTTACACTTTGTCTAGCAAGATGTACATATGAAGATATTAATATTTCAGTAAGCAATGATGATTTAAGAACACCATTACATCTAGCATGTGCAACTGGTAATTTAGCAATGGCTCAGCTATTAATTTGGGTAAGTCAATTAAATTTTAAATACAAACATAATATATTTATAATGAAAAATAATCATTATTTGTTTATAACAGCACAAAGCAAATCCACAAAATCTTGATCATGAAGGACGTACTTGTATGTCATATGTCAAGGCATTGGAAAGAACACTTGACAATACTGCTGATTCATTGGAGATGAAAAAACTCATTGAAGTTCTTGAACAAGCGAGTCTCAAAAGTATGGATGACAATGATACAACAAATGCATCAACAACAACACAACATCAACAACAACATCAACACAGTATTAATAAATTAGTTTAGATAAGCAAAAAAAAAAAAACAACATGGTGTACTTATTAGATAACAGGTAAAATTGATAATATCAATTTAAAAATAATCTATATTTTTTATTTTAACAACATGTATATTTTTTTATTCATATATTATTTTTTAAATTAATGATATTTACAGATTAACTTTTAATTATTCAACAAGATCTGATTGCAAACAATTTTTTTTTTTTTTTTTTTTACTATCACAATTAGAGATTCATTATTTTTTAATTATATTTATACATATAATCAAGAAAGTAAATTAAAAGAAAAAGAAAAAAAAATTAGTTAAAAGTGATATTTATGATTTTTAAAAAATTATTATTATAATTATATTAACGAGAGTGTATAATATTTACTGTCAATAATTAAAAAGTACAAAACACTCGATGTTAAAAACAAAAGAAAAAAAAAAAAATGTATAATTAATTTAATTGTTGTTTTTTTGTTGTTAATACTCGTGACATTTTATTATTGGCATCTGTGTCATTAAGACAAAATGGATAAATTCCAGATGTCATCATTGCAAAATTACCAGTTGCTGGATATTCATGAGTATCAAGACCAATTTTACTGCAAGTGTCAGCATTACATGAGTCTTTTATTATAAATTTTTCGTAACGTAAATTAGATGATTCAGCATCATATCGATATCCCCACATATTACAATTTTCTCTAATTGCTGCTGCCATATATCTTGGTGCACGTGAATGACTGCATGTTGCCAAGTTATATAAAACTATTTTTTTTAAAATAATTATTAAGATTATTAGACGTTTATGTTTTTTTTAAATATATTATTAACAGTTCTTACTTGCAAGAGTTATATTTGGAACATCATAAAATGATTTGTACATAAAATTTTCACCATCTACCACACAATTTGGCTGAAATAATCCACCGTTTAAATAAAAATCAACAGTTCCAACACTTTTTGTTATTCCAAAACCTAAAAATGGTAAAAATGGTTTTCCATCTGTATGCATAACATCAATAAAATTAGCATCAGTATCATCAAGTCTTATTTTAGAATTTCTTCCTTGAAAACCAGGCTGTGCTGGATCCATTGCTGTTATTCTGTTTATTCCACTTATGTTTTTTCCAACGTATGACATAACATGAGAACCCAGACTATGACCCATTAAATGAAACTTTGAAATATCAGCAGCATTATTTATCATAAGATAACGAATTACCCTGTAATTATATATTTTTTTTAAATACTTTTTTTTCTTTTTTCTTTTTGTTTTTATTTTTAACACGACCTTGATATTTCAGCAGCAACCACTCGAGTATTTGATGAAGCACTAAAGTAAAAACCTGATGAACCTTTTGACCAGTCAACACTAAAAAGATTTGCATCTTTCTGAAAGTTTTAATATCAATTTTATAAATTATTTAAAAACTTGTTGATTGAACTTTTTTTTTTGTTGATTTATTTACTTGATATAATATGGCTTCTGTTAAATTTTTAAACCAGTTATTATTTGTGTCACTTGAATAACCGTGTGTTATAAAATACGTTGGTTTTGATGCATCAAATTGAACATTCATTTTTATATTTGGCCATGTTTCAACATAACTTTTATTAGTCTCTCTAATGAAATGAAAAAAAAAATTAATCAAAAATTGTTTTTCTGGGTTCTTTTATTGTTGTAATATTAACCTGTTGGAAAAATAAAATGTCGTGTTTACTTCCTGGGGACTATCAGGTATTGGAAATGGTCGAAGAATTTGAAACCAAGGATAATTATTGTCAAAACATCCCAATTCGTTGTAACAAACTGTATCATTACCAAACGCTACGAAAAAAAAATGATTTAACGCGTTTTATATTCAAAATAAAAATAAATTTTATTTAAAAAAACTCACTTGCAATAACAGATTTAATGAAAAACAGTATGAAAATTAAAAACAACATTTTTAACTGTAAACTATTATTTTTTTTTAATGAAAATATAATTAAACAAAATCAAGCTTTCGATAATAAAAAAATTATAAATCTTTATTGTTTCACAATTTATAGTTGGTTTAAATTAATGACAAAGCAAAAATTTTTGTATTTCAATAAATTTATATTCTGCATTTGATTGACCAAGAAAATTTCCATTGGTAATTTAGGCACTTTGTTTTTTTTTTTTGTTTTAAAATTTATTATTACATTGGTAAATTAAATTTAGCCATTGTTGTATATGCATTTGTTACGTAATAAACTTCTCCATCTTCATCCTTGAAAACATCATCTACGAATAAATTAAATAATATTTAAATAATAGAAAAAAAAATTAAATAACAGTTAAAGCATTGAAAATAAATAAACTAACCATCTTTGTAAATATTTGGTGGAAATATTGGCATTTTACTGTAATGCACTGTTGTAATTAATTTTTCAATATTTTTATCAGTTGTCAATGTACACATCCATGATGTTGGTGATCTAAAAAAAAAAATAAATTAACAAAAAAATTAAATTACCTATCAATTAAATAAATATTAAAGCTTGATTTATTTGTTTTACTTTCTAGCAACTTCTGAGATGAATATTTGTGGTGCTGGAACACTCAGTGTATAAATATTATTGTTATTTAAATCATCAAATTTAAGTGGTGATTGTGAGCCATGATAAATTTTTAATGCAGCTTCAAATAATGTATGTGAAATATCACAACGACAATTATCAAATTGTCCTTGAATTAAATTTAAAAACTCCAAAGACATGTGAATTTGTGATAATGACATTAATTTATTTTTATATTTATCAATATCAAATTCACCACTTGCCAATGTTAAAAGTGTTTTTCTTGATTCATGAGCTTCCATGAGATTTGAACTTGATAATAAATACATAATATCTCTACTTATTTTTTCCATTCCAATATCAATTATAATTTCTAACGATAAACTTCCAGCAAGTTGTGGAACATTTGGTTTTTCATGATTAATATCAGCAACTAATTTTGCAAATCTCGTATCATCAAAACAATTTATTTGTGGCTTGTAATTTTTATCAACAATTTCTTCAAATATACAATGTATACAATCAATCATTGTTCTTGAATTATTTGAACAACGAATTATTTTCCAAATTTGATCAGTAAAATCTAAATTTTGTCGTTTATCAAGTACCTTAACAAGATTCAACAATTTAATATCATTTTCTTCATCATTATTATCATCTGTTATTTGCAAATCTTCTATATCAATATAATTAATTTCTGATTCATCAATACCATCTAATAATAAACCACGTAATTTCATCATTATTTTATCAGAATTTTCATAATACGGTGTTGTAAAATCATTTGGTAAATTAAGTGGCATCACACTGTATCTTGATGTCATGTCTTTTTTTTTATAATTTTGAAGAATTGTTATGTATTTATTTAAAAGAATAATTTCATTCCATAAATCATATAATGGACTTGTTTTTGATCCACTTACAATCTCCATAATCTAAAAATTATTTGCATTTTATTAATAAAATTTTAATGAGTATAATTTTAAATTTTAAAAAATGATAATTACAATATTGACAGATTCTGGTAATGATGGTGGTAAAAATGTAAATGAATTCCATTTAGCTTTAATCATTAAATATCCAGTAAATTCATTTTTTGTTGTTTCATCAAAATCAATCATTTGATAACTTGTACCAAAAATTTCATAGACACTTGAAACAATAACATCAATATCTTTTGAACAACGATTTTTGTCATTTTTTAAATGATTTAACATTATGTTATCCATGTCAGTATTGATGTTGTTTATATTTTTTTTTCCAGCTAATGATGCTTTCATTGTTACAAACCAATTTGGAATTGAATTCATACCAATTAACACAATTGATTCTTCTTTTTCAACTGGTGTTACTAGACTAAATATTGGCTCTTTGCATGATGTCTCAATATCGTTATCCAAGTCATCTTGGAATTTGTTTAAAATCTCTCTGAAAAATTAAGTATTTTCTTAGTTAATTAATTAGTTCAACTGTTACTCATTACAATTTATCAAATAATACTTTTAAAAATTAATTACAAAGCATCTAGTCTTGAAATTGGCTGATAAATTTCTTCATTAATTAACCAATTTCGCCTGATCTGGGTGATGGATGCATTGAAGCTGTCATCGCCAAATGAATGCTCCAAAGGTGATCCAGTAACATCAAGATTTGTAATTTCTCCAAATACTTCATTCTTGATTGCTATTTTATCTAATTTTTTATTGGCACGTTCTTTATCCTTGAATTAATTATTTAAATTATCAATTTATAATTTATTTATATATTTAATGATACTTACAATTTTACAAACAAGTAGAATTTTTGTTTTTTCACCAAGATGAGGAAATAGCCGATCTACAAATGATAGATTTGTTAATCTATTTGTAACTCCCTTGTTGAAGGTATGATCTGATAATTTGTCAATTAATCCAGGCATTTTTAATTGTTGCTATTTCGACTATAAACTAAAATTCGTTTGTAATTGTAAACAAAAACAAAAAATGTGACAATAGCTGTCACGTTTGGTTACTGTGAGATGTCGCTGAACGTAATTTTTACAGAGAAAAAATATTTAAAAAATATATTTTATAAGGAGTGCGCGAGAATTTAATTTAAAAATACGGAGAATCAAAAAAATGAAAAAATTAAAAAATTATGAGACAAATTCAAGGCATGACAGAAAAAAAAAAAAAGAAAATGTATTTCTATATAGAATTAGAATATTTAATATTAAAATAAATTTACTTATTTGTTATTGTCAAAATAATTGTAAAACAAAATGAGTAGATTTAAAAAATAATATCTGGTTTTCTTTTGTTCGGGTATTGTTAATTGAAAAAAAAAAAAAAAATTGTTTCTTTCCAAATTGTATTGTTAAAAGTATTATTATAAATAAAATAATATTCGGCGTTGTAAGAAATATCTTTATTTACTAAAATAATAATCATCTATAAATAAACATTTATGAATTTTAGTTTTATTTTTACTGTATTTCTAAAAATTATTGTTGTTGTCGTGCAACAATTTTGTGTTGAAAAAATAATTATTTTATAAACGTTTTCTGTCTTTTTAAAAAAAGTGGTATTAGTTTTTCATTTCGTATTATTTAAAATTTTTGTGAATAATAAATAATTATGATTTCACCAGACCAAATAATTAGTGCGTTTAGAGAGGTAGATATTACGGTAAATAACGCCGTAATTAATCGTTGTAAGTATTATTTATCATTATTATTATTATTGACAATCAGTAAATAATTATATTCAATATACTCATTGATTAATTATTAATATTTATTTAATTTAGACATAAATATATGCACACTACACAGTTTAAGTGCAAATGCATTGGCTAATCAATTTGCAAATTATTACATGATAAAACAAGGGAATCATGATGCGATTATAAATCATGAAAATTTGAATGAATATTTATTATACTTTGTTGAAGAAAAAGTTGAAATTAATTTCGTCAAATCACTGAAGTATTATGATTTACAAAATATGCAGGTATATTTTAACAATTTTTATATCGATTATAATTTTTTTTTTCCACATATTAATTCATATTTTGTTCGTTAATTATTTTCCTTAAACATTTATGATAATCATTTTGAATATTAATTATTATCAATCATTGGTTTATTACATTTTTGTTTTTCTAAATATATTTACGATTTCAGTAATATAAAGTCAACTAAATATGATAAATAATTTTTGTGTAATAATTATATGTCAGTGATGAATAATTACAA
>MKYW01000013.1:197397-208915 GCA_015776835.1 Aphidius ervi | reverse complement strand
TTTTTCTACTGCTCATATACGATTCATTCTGTTATTGCGAAATTTGGAGAATACCAAAATAATCTTCATGATACTGGCAAGGGTCATGTGGTTCATTTCTTTCTGTAATATAAATCTTCAAATTTTAAGAAAATCCAGCTGCTGTATGTAATGATTATAACATGCTTATGTTAATTTGTAAAATAAAGATGAGAATAAATTTCTTTAATATTGATTATTTAAATTTATAACTGTACATTAAGCTATACATAACTCTGAGATTAGTTTAATCAGAAGGATTTTTTTTTTTTCATCAATAAATTCGATGTATATTATGTTGTTTTATTAGTTAAAAGAAAAAGTTGATGTATTCCTTTTTTTAAAAATCATCAAATATTATTCAGATCAAATGATTTCGGAAATTTAAAAAAAAGCGATTTGATTTTGGCTACTGGAATACTTTGTAACATTGTCATTGATATGTAAATAATAAACACAGTTTTATATGTATTTTTTTTTTAATAATTCGAAAAAAATCGGAAAAATTCGAGACCAGGCTCATTGGATAGGGAAATATTGATATTAATAAGGAAAGTAATTTTAGTTTTTATTTATATTTAATAATGAGTAAGTTATTGAGCAATTAAAAATTCGTGACGTCATACCCATGCGACCTATTTATACTATTATTCTGTGAGTCTCGCGCTGAAAAAAAAATGACTTGAGACTCTACCAAGTCTCTTGATATTATGATAACCACGCGCCGGAGGCGCGAGGTCGCTCTTGTATTATAAAAAAAAAAGTTTCAACTTTTAAAAAATTTTAACTTTATAATTTTCTACTGGTCTTTTTATTTTCAATATTTTTTTTTACAATAAATATTTGTTGCACAGTATTTCTGATATATCCATTAAATAAAGGACATTTTGAAGAAGTAAAATATATTTTTTTGTGAATTTCTACTGATGCATTTTTTATAACAATAATAAACAATAAACATTTTAGAAATTATGGATACAGGCGCGCGAAGCGCGACAATGTGCTCGTATTATAAAAAGGACCACAATCGTATTTTATTCGGAACCTAGAATAACTAAAGAGGTATTCGGTATTTTTGAAAATTTACCTCCTCAATTTTATATTTGCCTGATACTAAAAAAAAAAAAATTTTAATTTGTATCAGGAACATAGAATGATTAAAGAAGTATTCGGTATTTTTAGGAACTTACTTTCTCGATTTTATATTTTCCTGATACTTTGGAAAAGAAAAAAATATCGATTTGTATCAGGAACGTATAATGTCTGAAAAGTTATTCGATGTTTTAGAAAATTTATCTCCTCGATTTTATAATGGCCTGATACTTTAAAAAAAAAAAAAAAAATTCTATTTGTATAAGGAATATAAAACAGGCAAAGAGGTATTTAAAAAGTTAAAATAAAAGCGTCATCTATTTTTTTTTCAAGAAACTATTTCAGGAAAACCCTTTAAAATTAATAGTTGGAACAACATATGTTAACACCGAATACAATGACACAATAACAATGACACTTGACATTGGATTAATTGTTGCATCTGGTTAATGTTTTATATAATAATATACTCCAATGGCACTTTTAGTGAAAATGTTTCATAAACAAATAAAATATATTTGACGTTATTGCATCTGTGACAATGAGACAAGCGGTATTTTTTTATTATTTTGTTTACAGTTTACTCAATAGTGTTCATAACTATTAAATTGCATATTAAATTAACTTAGCCACTATCTTGAATATATCGATTTATTGAATGTATCGAACGTGTATGTGTGTGTGAGTTGATGAAAATAAATGTGTCGACAGCGTCAGCCAATAGAATCACGAATAAAGCGGAGACACATGAAGTTAGCTATTAGTACCTTGTTCTTTTTTATATAGGATACTGCATGGAACCGCATTCCATCATTCGAATCTTTATAGTTACATTCAGTAAAAAACAGAGAGCTAAAAATCTTTTCTAATATAATAATATATATCCAACGTATATTGAAAATAAAATAAAATATTAAATCAGAACTTGATCATAGTGAATACTACATTTTAATTTTATCAAATATGCGTGAGCTCAGAATATTAAGTGAATTAGAGTTTAAAAAGATCTTTACAACAAATTATGAAAGTCCTCCTGACGAAGAAGATGATATGGTTAGTCTAAAATAACTGCACCTATATGCTTGTAAATTAAATATTAAATATAAATATTGATTATTTTTTTTAGATAAATTATGATGATGATTATGAAATAATGTTGATAAAAATGTCAGTAAAAAAATATAAGGCTTCAAAAAAAATTTCGACACGTTCATTTAATCAAAACAATGATAAGGTTAGTCTAAAATATAACTGCAGTCAAAACATGCTCGTAAATTAAATACTGCATTATTGTTATTATAAATATAAATATATTATTTATTCTTTTTAGATATACCCTCAACATTCTGATCATTCCGACGCCAAAAATATAATAATTGACCGTGTTAATGATGATTGTCTAGCTGAAATATTCATGTATTTGCCAGCATGTGAAAGACCGAAAATTGCGTTGGGTATGATATAATTACAATATCAATTTTTTTTTATTTAAAAATTATTTAGTAATAGTAATTAATATATTTGTATTTACTTAATTTTTTAGTATGCAAAAAATGGAAAACGGCCCTTGATAATTCTTGGTTTAGAGTCAAAAGACTTGAATTAATTCATTGGCGATTTGAGGAGAATTTACATGGTTTGACTGAATTTCCAACAGTTCTTCAAGAATTAAGTTTTTTAAAATCACTTCTTGATAAATGTGGTCGTTATTTGACAAAACTAGACTTGACAGCTTTTGGTCATTGTGCTATAGTGCCAATTATTAATGAATCTTGTCCAAACCTCGTAAATCTTCGGTTGAGACTCACCCATATTTACAGTCCAGTATTATATAATACATTTTCACGTTTATCTAAACTAAAAGTATTAACAATTATATTTCATAATCTCGATAGTCAGTTTATACCTGCTACTTTAATTAATTCATTGAGAAACGTTGCTAATACATTGACTGATTTGAGTCTATTTAATTATACCGATTTCTTCGGTAACTTATTCTATACTTTTCCAAAAGAAATCGATTGTGTAAGTTAAAATTAATATCTATTACGAAAGAAAAACTCAAAAATATTTTTTTAAATCTTTACATACTTATCTATAATTGCAGGTGATGTCAGAACTAAAAGCCCTGGAAAGATTTGAAACTGCTGGTATATCTTTTCTCCAAGGTTTTAAAGGCAATAGAAAATTGTTTAAACCGTTCTTTATTTCTCTTAACATTGAATCATATGGAAATATTCATGAACTTAAAGATGTCAAAAAAATAAATTTGCCCGATAGACAAATTACAGATAATAGTCTGTAATTTATTGCCAACATCATGACGCAATTAGAAGTACTATGTATATTCTGTGAATTAGTAACCGATGATGGTATAGTAGCAATTTCAAAAATGAATAAGTTACAAACTCTTGATTTGATCGGCCGTAATAACGTCACTGATTCTTCAATTAAGCTGATAAAAAATCTGACAAGGCTGAAGTTACCATTCAGTAATAAAATTACTGATGATTCAGTCACAGAAGTTCTTGAAAATTCACCAGATATGGAAGAGCTCTATGTTGAGGACACAGGTGTAACTGTTAAATTTATCAAAAAAGCAGCAGGTATATCAAAAAATCGAAAACGACTTTTACATGTAGGCGTAACATTTATACCTGATATAACACAATATGAAACGCGGTATTTGACTATTCATATAATTAAAAAAAAAGAACAAGTGCCCACGCAGAAAGTGCTCACAACGAGTTTAAGAGGGCAAGCACAAATCTTGTGAGCGGGCTTTCTGATTGGGCACTTTTTTTGAAATATATACTATAATAAAATAATAATAACAATCAATAATAATTTATTATTACTCTGTTTTTTAAAAATTTTAATAAGAAATATTTCTATTTCAAATAAACATCAATGATAATTTGATTATGTCTGCTAAAGAAAAATGAAAAGAACAAAAAAAAAATGTATCAATAAATGTAAACGTATAAAAAACGTCAAAAAGAACATGGATATTTACCAGAATTTACCAGAGCCATTTTATCTTCAAAACCATCATATAATTCAGAAACACAAATTTTTTTAATAAAATATTTTTACTAACACGTTCACCACAAACACAGCATACTTGTACATTTTCATTTTTGATGATGATTTTTTTTTTGTGTACTTGTTGATAATATATCAATGACTCCAATAATATCATCATCATCATCATCATCATCAAATACTTCAAAAACTTTTTACGAGCTTCAAGTTCTCTTTGTTTATATCTGAACATCTATCAATATGAGTATTCATTGTTGAAACTATTGAAAGATCAATATCTGGAGCAAAAAGAGTTAAACAAATTGGACATGTGTATTCCTCAAAAGTATTTTTCGCCACGGCTAGGTTAAGTATAAAAGATGTCACTTTTATAAAAAACAATACATGATAATGCTCTTCTAGCCAAACTAGAAAGCCGAATAACAATTTTTCTGTTGAATTCTATTGCAGTATTCTATTGAATTCTATTGCATTCAAATATAAAATAAATTAATAATATTATTTATCACACGCGCACGAATTCGTCCAATATTCGCCACTCTTTTGCCTCCCGTATTTCGTTAAATTCGAGCCTAGGACGAAATTGAAATGAATCAGCCAATGAGATGTTGAATACAAGTTTTTACTAGTAAAAATTTGTATTCGATCAGTTCTCGACCAATCAAATCTGTTAATGTCGGTAAGTTAAAGTTTAAGTCAATCGTACACAGTGGCGCTGGAGTAGAAATAATTTTTTTTTTTTTCTCCTCCACCGAGTCCCCACCACTATTACATCTCATTGTGTTGACAAAACCAGAAAAATAAAAATAAAAAAGGAATACCAGTGCATTTATTATAATTGATAATTACAATCACAAAATTGTGATGACTGAGTGTGTTGTTCATGTTTATTTTCAATTTTTTTTTCATTTTAATTTGATCAATTAGTTCATTTTCATTGTTATTTTTTTCTTCAATATTATTAATATCATATTGATAAAAAATCCATTATTAATATTGTTTGGACTCATTCGTGCGCTCGTGAAAAATAATTATACTACGATACTTATGCCGATTGACAGGTTTAGTGCTCGTAGAATGGTAGCGCTACTCGGAGTAATCTCGTCTCCAGCGCATGGAGGGGTGCCCCTACGGGGCACCCCTCTTGCGCTTCCGACTCGATTACTCCTCGTAGCGCCACCATTCTACTCGGCAGAACTAAACCCGTCAACTCGGCACTCGTAACGTATAATACTAATAACTATTATTCTCTTTAAATCTATATTTTTTTTTTCATTTAATAATGTAAACATTCGTAATAATGTCAATTTATAACTGCTTCTTATTGAATTTGATAATGAAAATTTTAAAAAAATGTATAATCTAATTTTATTTTGAATGTAAGCTAAAGACTACTTACCATTTTAACTTGTTATCATCGTTGAATAAAAAATAAATTAAAATATAAAACATATTAATTTCAACGATTATAAAATCTATACGTTATCCTTGTCTTATCATTTTTTTCAGAGTTGTGTTTGACAATATTTCATATTTAAATAATTGTAACACAAGCAAAAACACGCAATATAATATCTTGTACAGAAAATATATATTATTTTTCTCTCGAGATTAGATTATTAAAAAATGTAAAACACAAAAGACAATTATTATATTATTAATACAAATTTTTTTTTCTAACAATTAATCATTAATATGGAATTAAACTTTTCTTTTTTTTTTTTACAATTAGCAGTATAGTAAATATATTTAACTGTCAGTCCAAAAAAAAAAGTTGAAAAAAAAAAAAAAAAAAACAATTAATTAATTTAAATAATAAATAAAAAAAAATTACACAATAACGCAAGGAAGAGCACAACACAGTGGTAAACAAATTGGAACAACAGCTTTACCACTTTTTTCACTTTTTTTACTTTTACTTGATGCCTCGTATTCATATGCACCTCGTGCCTTGGCCCATTCACCCTGTCATCAAAAATCAACAATTTAATATCTTAATAAAACCACAGATAAATTGTTTTTATTATTTTTATCAATAAATATAATTCAACTTACACCTCCTTGAATCATAGATCTTTCTTCTTTCATTTTAAATTCACCAGATCCAGGTGGATAATAAACTGGTGGTCCAGATATATTTTTACTATTTATTTGTGCTGGTGTATGTGGTACAAAATCTACTTCTTTTTTACCATATCCATTATCTTTGTGTCTTTCATTTTGTTGCAATTTTTCTTCTCTTCTCACGTCAACCAAAACTTCTCGCTGCAGAAAAAACCTCAGAATCAGAAAAAAGAAGCCATAAGATCATCAATTCTTTTTGGTGAACTTTGATTATTATTATTATTGCGATAGACTAAAATATTTAAAATACTAGATTATTTTTTCATTTATAAATTTACACGCAAAGATCTACCAAGATCTTTGGATCGAGGAAGTGGTTGTCCCCTCCAATCTCAAACTCTTTCTCTCTCTCTCTTCAGCAGCAGCAGTATCAAAGATGCGAATATATGAAGAAAACGAAAAAGTTAGTATAACAGTAACTCGCGAGAGTAACAAGTCGTGAGTGGTCCAGTCATATAACTACATTCATCTCTATTTATTTATATAAAAAAAAGCAAACAGTGAATTTGGATTAAATTAATTACCATCATTTAATAAAAATTGGTGAGTAAAAATTAAATCAAACAAACTTTCTTCTGATTGAGATGAAAATAAAAATAATAATTGAAACAACTAAACAATATAAACATAATATTAATAATAATAAAAATAATAGTAATGAAAAAAAATTGGCATTAATCCAAAAAGCATCTGTTTGAGGTTTATAGCTCGGATGCGTAATAGGTCGTCAGTTGGTCGGGGCCAAGATGCCGAATATAGTCTGGTGTCTTGGTTGTACTTTAGTCATCTCTCATTTTTGTAACATTTATACACATAACAAACCCACACAAAGTCAACAAGTAATAAGTAAAAAAAATTCTAAGAAACCCACATTTACAAGGTCTTGTAAATTACAATAATATTAAACACAAATTAAATGCAAATAAATAAGTATTTCATTATGAGAGCATATTGTTTTATAATTTAACAACAAAAAAAAAAAAATGCAATAAAACAATAGATGGCTTTATATTAAATTTTATAAAATGTAACTAAATACTATAATGAAAATGAATACGTTTAAAAGCATGCTTTGTTATCACTGGTAATTTCATATAAATAATGTTGAAAAAAATTTATTAAATTTGCAGCTGATGTCATTGCTCCATGATAATATTATTTTTATGATTAACAGACCGAGTCAATTTGAATAAATTATATGCTTTAAACTCATCAATTATTATTCGAATGATAAATGTTATTTTAATTAGTTAAATAAAACAATTTTTTTTTTTTTTTTGAATGAAATTAATTTTGTAATTATATATTTTGATCTTGGCTCATAATTTTATAGCATTTTATTTGAGGCAATTTTATTATTGCGTGGGTGATTTTATATTATTGCCAACGTAAATTTTAAAATACATTTTTTTTTATTTCTTTTCCATTAGACACACACGTGCGTTATTCTCGTTTTTTTTAAAAAATTAAAAAAAATATATATATATACGTGTAACAAGTTATTTCCCTTTCAATTTCAATACTTTGACCAGAACAAAATTCTGTGCTGTTAAAATTTAAAAAAAAAAAAAAACCGGTTTCAAATTATAAATTTAAGTTAAACTAAAAAAATAAAATAATAATCATAAACTGTCACAAACATTATAAATTATTATTGCAAATTAAAAATACATTTTCAAGGTTTATTTGATAAATAAAAAGAAAAATAAACAAAACAAAAATATTTTTAAATTTAAATGATAAAAATAATTTAAATATATATATATGAAAATGCCAATAAATTTATTTTAATTATATTTTTATGAGTATGCAAATTAGACAAGTAACACACGAGATGATCTCGTCATTCATAATTATATTAATATTCATATAATCTCATTCAATTAATTATAATGTTTTTTCTCCAATAAAATTTGTATTTTTATTATTATTTTGTTTGTATATAAATAATTGAAAATAATAAATAAATAAGTAGGCGAGGACCATGCAAATATGCAATACGTATGAGGGAGGAATAATCAAGATGAAATTAAATATTATTCATGTGTCCTTGATCCACATCAACATCCCGACCTTGGACTTTCTCAGACAAATGGAAAAATAAATATTTTAATTCTGTTCTTTTTTCTTTTATCCATATCAATCGAGTTGATTTAATTAATCGTCATTGATCATTGATACTTATTTGGTCATCTTTCATGATCAACGAACTCACAAGGATAATATATAAATAAAAAAAAAAAAAACAATCAATATTCAGGGTTGTCTACTGGAGAAATTTTAATCGTATGATTATTATTTTAATATGTGAATATTACATGGTTACACCCACATGATGGAAATTTATTTTGGTCAGAGCTCGGTGACTCTTTTAAAGCCTTGACCTCGATAAATCCATTGCCACTGAAATAATAAATATATATTTATTCATTCATAAAATTTAAAAATATATTTACTTGTGTATTTTTTTATTTTTTACAGATATTTGATTTTTTAATTTAAAAAAATGCCGACTGTTAGGGAGAGCTCACATGAGAGTAAAAAATATATGACTCATAGTGGTGCTATATCTGGACACTCAGCAAATAACCTCGAGAATAACTTAGGTAAAATAATTTTGTTTATTATTTAAATACTAATAAATAAACAAAGAAATTATTGATATTTTTTTTCCAACAAATTTTAATGGGTTTTTTTTTTTTGTGGTTTAAAATCAAACAGGTTTTGAGAAAAAAAAAGAAGATAAAAATGTCAACAAGTGGTTTGGGCTGAATTTCAAATTTAAATTTTTAATTATTATTGTTTTTTTTTTCTTGTTTTTGTAGATGCACTTTTGGAAGATCTCCAAACAAGTGTTTCAAGAAGTGCAACACCAAGTGGAAGACGACCAGTATCACCCCATGTTGATTTTAAAACAGTAACAAATAAATCATTTGCTGAAACAAGGTTAATAAAATTTAATTATAATAAAAATTATAAATAATATAATATATGTTAATGATTTTAGATCTGGTTCACCAATTCGTACAACAACAACTGAAAAATATGTAAGCACAACACCAGCTGGTATTGGAAGTGGTATATCTGGTCTTGAAGCACTTGATGCTGAATTACGAAATGTAAATAGCGACAAATACCTTTTAAATTAATCATATATTTATTTATAATCATTTTTTAATATTGTGTGGTGTTTGAATTATGTTACTAAATACGCCAACGTTAAATAATCATGTTAATTTTACGAGTTTATATAAGGCAACTTGATCATACTCACGTTTTTATTTATTCATTTTTTTTTTTCATATTTCCCACCTTTTTATTTATTCATTTTTATTGCTGTTTTTACTTTTATTTTATATTATTTTAGATACAACCAGGACAGGCTAAAACAGTTGCATATAAACAAGTGTCTTATCAATTCAACAAAACACAAGATGGCCAAAAAATTGGTAAGATTATACTTAATTTTTTTTAAATAATATTTTGAATATAAGGCACTTTAAGATGGTATTAATTATTGAAAATTTATACATTTATTTAGTTATTTAATAAATAATTTATTAACAATTAATATTTTATGTCACTTAATTATTTAATTTATAAATTAAAATTTAAAAATAATTTTTCGTTAAATTCTATATTTGGATTTGTAAGGAGAAATAAAATTTGACCTGATTTCTTCATGTGAATATTATTTTTATAGAGAAAGTCATAAATATTATTGCCATATTAAGCTTGTTGATTTTCTTTATGATTTTTTTTTTAGATTCGTTTGGGTCAACTGACAACTCATTATCAAGCACTACAAAATCTATGTAAGTATTTAAAGTTTGATGGCACAGAAAGCCCAATGTAATTATGTAATCAAAAAATACATTGAAAAAATTTATTTGATGTATCAGTGATGGTGTTCATGAGACAGCATATGATGAGACATACAGACGACCAAGAAGTCCAGAAAGATCAACAACATCAAAAACAGTTAACAGAGAACTCGTAAGAAATTTTCGTTTTGTTTTGTTAGAAAATTAAATAGATAAAAAATATATATTTTTTTAAAGGTATATGGTGATACATCATCTCGTATAATACCATCATCATCATCATCTGGAGCTAATACTCGTGATGTAAAAATAATTCGTGAAACATATCAGCCAGAATCATCAAAAACAATGTCATCATTGTATCAAAATCATGAGAGAATTGATGAACGTGGTATTAATTGTATTCCTGAACATTTAACACCAGGTCCAAATACAAAAGTAACAAAGACAGTAAAAACATATACATATGAATTACCAGGAACACCAGATGTTTATCGTCGTCACAATAATACTGAACAAAGTGTTACATATAAAATTGACAAAAATATCGAACGATCGAAAAGTCCAATGACATATACATCTCAACAGCCAGATGTTAAATCAAAAATATTACACAAAGAAGCAAAATATTATCATGAAGATATGCATGATTCATCAACATATGGAAAACCAAAATTATTAACAACATATCCATCAGCATCATCACCAACAAATTATGAAACAATTAAAACTAAAAAAGAAAATTATTATATACGTGATGAAAGATATGAAAATGGTTATATACCAGTTGATAGAGTTGATTATCCACATACTGAAACAACAACAACAACTGTTATTGATAGAGTTGAAGAATTTATACCTGATAAATCATCAACACCAAATGGTGGTCATAGTTATTATACAACAACAGTTGCAACACCACAAACTCGTACAACATCACAAGGTTTAAATTCAAGTGTTTATAAATATTCAAAAGAAACACATAGTGATCGTGAAATATTACTACCAAAACCATTTCCAACTGGTACACAAATGTATCCAGTTAATCGAAATAATAATAATAATGATCAAAGTTCACCAAAAAGAATTGATGATCTTATGGCTTCTTTTTCTGATTCTGAGGTTTGTTTTATATTAATATATTTATTTAATTTGTTATTTGTTGTAATCTATTTATTGTTTTTTTTTTTTTCTGCAGCGAGAAGTATTGGTTGACGTGAGAAGAGAAGAGAAATTGCAACAAAATGAAAGACACAAAGATAATGGATATGGTAAAAAAGAAGTAGATTTTGTACCACATACACCAGCACAAATAAATAGTAAAAATATATCTGGACCACCAGTTTATTATCCACCTGGATCTGGTGAATTTAAAATGAAAGAAGAAAGATCTATGATTCAAGGAGGTGTAAGTT
>MKYW01000013.1:123853-192622 GCA_015776835.1 Aphidius ervi | reverse complement strand
TTACTAGAAAATTCCAAGAAAAGTTTTTCATTAAAATAGTTGATAAAAATGAGAAACAATTTCCGGAAATTTTCTAGAAAATATCTAATAAACATTTCTGGAAATGATTTCCGGAAATTTTCTAGAAATTTTCTAGTAAACATTTCTAGAAATGATTTCCGGAAATTTACTAGAAAATTCCAAGAAAAGTTTTTCATTAAAATAGTTGATAAAAATGAGAAACAATTTCCGGAAATTTTCTAGAAAATATCTAATAAACATTTCTGGAAATGATTTCCGGAAATTTTCTAGAAATTTTCTAGTAAACATTTCTAGAAATGATTTCCGGAAATTTACTAGAAAATTCCAAGAAAAGTTTTTCATTAAAATAGTTGATAAAAATGAGAAACAATTTCCGGAAATTTTCTAGAAAATATCTAATAAACATTTCTGGAAATGATTTCCGGAAATTTTCTAGAAATTTTCTAGTAAACATTTATGGAAATGATTTCCGGAAATTTTCTAGAAAATTTCTAATAAATATTTTTGGAAAGGCTTCTTACAAATCTAGTAATACTTTCCAGAAAATTTCCGGAAATTTTCTAGTTCATATTACTGGAAACCATTTCCGGAAAATTTCTGGAAAATTACGAGAAACTGGTTAGCTGGGTTATTTATTTTATAATAATAAAACATCAATTGAATTTTTCTTTTTAAATGTCTCAGATTTTTCTTTTGAAACAAAAAAATATGACTTGCAAGTGGAAAAATAGCTTAAAGCATCATTATATGGCGCGCGCACCATCGATGCGATATTGAATACTAATGTAAATAAAGGTTTCTTCACACCATCTGTTAGGTGCTTTCTTTTGGGTGTTTATTTTTTTTCACTTCAATGCGCATGATCATACACATGCGCATATTATGCAAACATGAGAAGAGAACAGTGGCATCGAACAAATAATTCTTAAAAAATAAAAATTGAAACATGGCTGATGCAGCCCCTCATGTCCTACGCTGTTGCAAGCTGACTTTTTGCTGACTGCACATTCAACTGCGCATGCGTGAAAATAAACAGGAAAAAAAATAAACACCCAAAAGAAAGCACCTACTATTACCTTGATGAATTTAATTTTATAATGTTGTCAATATTGATCTGGACTTTAAAAACCTAAATCTTAATTTTTTTAAAGTTGTAAGATTGCTCTGGAGTTTTGAAGAAATTTCAGCAAAAACGCAAACTTCTTAATTTGATGTTATATGTTTAAATAAAAGTATAAGTCTAAAAATTTCGATTTTTTTTTTTATTAAAAAGCTTAATATCGGGTTATGGGATCAATACAGAACAGAATGTTTTTATCTTATCGAACTTTTTTATCTTATATTAAAATAAAAGCGTACTACCGTGCCTCTTGATTAAAAATATTACAATATAAAGATAGATTTCATAAATTTGTTTAATTATTGTATTTAATTTCAGTATTCATGCAGTAACAAGTAAAAAGCTAATTAGATTCAAACAAGAAAATTAGTAAAATATTTAATGTTACACCAATAATAACATATAATGAAAAATTAACCTAGTCGCGGTATATAAAGATTGTTTACCGGAACACACACAGATGAACATGCTTCACACGATCGGACTCTTTCCATTTTTGGCTTTGATAAACAATACATTTTGAAAAAGAACGGAATTTTCATATGGACATTAGTAGATGTAGATAAATTCCAAGTTTTTTTAACTTCATATATATCAATATTACGAAATAGATATAAATCTTGAATTTTAGAATCGGTAAATGCACCAGTTTCAATGGAACTAATTTTGTTGTGTGTCAAATCTAATTGACCGGATTTTATACCGTCAAAAGTATCCTTTTCAATAGTTGTAAGATCGTTGTGACTCAAATTATACAAAACAAAATTTTTATTATCAAATAACATAAATGCTTCGTCGTCGATGTCTTCAATTTCATTGTTATTTAATAAAAGTACAGCGAGACTCTTGAGATTATTAAATACATTCATTGAAACAAGAGATACTTTATTGAATGACAAGTTTATATATTGGAGATTATTGAGTAAATTAAATGCACCAGCTTCAATTGTCGACAACTGTGTTTTGGTTATTGTAAATACTTCAATTTGTTGCACACAAATCAATGAATTTTCTTGTAATCTATCAATTGTACCAGTGGTATAACGAATGTCGATTATTGAATTTGGTATATCTTTTGAAAATAAATTTTGACAAATACCAACAGAATGATTACCCACAATTTCGAGGGTTTTTATCACTTTAAGATCGGTCAAAACTTGACTGAGATAAAAACTAGTTTCGATAACTTCGATTTTAAGATACTTCAAAGATTTTAGTTCAACAAACAAGTTTTTCTTGAGTTTGATGGCTCCAACATTCAATATTAAATTTTCTAAGTTTATCAAACCCTCAAATGATTGCGGAAAAATCATAAATTTGAAATGTCCAGTATAATGAATTGTTAAAGTTGTAAAATGGGATCTAAAGTTAGAATAAGTAAATGCGTTTTCAGTAATTGATGATACATCAAACAACTCAAGTTTTTTACTTGGTAATGAAAAATTCGGTGAAAACATCGTATCTATATATTTTTTTATAACTGCGTTGACAGATAATAGTGAGTTCAATTTTGTACAAATCGTGAAAGATGCTTGAGTAAAACAATTCGCCTGAACTCGGGTTTCATCCACGCTCCAAACTCTAATATTTCCTTCAAGTTCATCGTTGTTATCTACATTTAATGTTTCAAAGTCCAAAGTTTTAAATGCACCAATTTCAATTTTTATTAATTTATTATTTGATAAATCCAGTTGTTTGATTATCACATCAACAAATAAATTTTTGCTTATAGATGTCAGCTTGTTGTAACTCAAATCTAGCATTGATAATGTTTTTCCTCTAAATGCTCCATCAACAATATTGTTTATTTTATTATCACTGAGTATAAGTGATTTTAGATTCGTTAAGTTCTCAAAAATATTCCGATCAATTCGTGTCAATGCATTTGATGATAATACCAAACTAGTGAGTTTATCAAGTCCAGCGAATGACCCAGGTTGAATATTTTCGAGATCACCGCTTGTTATACCCAGATATTCAAGCCGTTGCAAGCAAACAAAATCATTTTGATGTAAACTTGTAAACCATCCATGTATATAACAGAGACTTGAAATTTTAGTATTACGATCCATACATAAATCTGTATCACAAATAGCTATTCTTTCAGCATCAGAAATTAATAAATTTTTTATATTTGAACGTCTTACCAATTTACAAATAGGAATATTACATTCCTTAGTATCAATTGCTGGAATTTCAAATGTTATTAATGATTTTAGATGATCCAAAAAATATGTATCAAATTTGACGGGTTCAGTTTTAAGTTCTAAAAATTCAAGACTCGATAATCCTTCAAATGATTTTTCACTAATTTTAAAATTTTTTGCTGTGGAGGCAATTATTAGAGTTGTTATTAGTATATTAAAAAATGTATTCGCTTCGATTGATGATATTTCATTATCTTTTATTTCAAG
This sequence comes from Aphidius ervi, assembly GCA_015776835.1. Taxonomy (NCBI): domain Eukaryota; kingdom Metazoa; phylum Arthropoda; class Insecta; order Hymenoptera; family Braconidae; genus Aphidius; species Aphidius ervi. The sequence goes on along the minus strand of MKYW01000013.1, from coordinate 189,067 downwards.
AATATTTGGTTGCCATGAGTCAGGAACGATTGGCAAAACTAGAAACATTGAAGTTAAATTTGATGTTTTGCAAATTTTAAAATAATTATATTTACTCGAGTAGCAGTATGTGTTATTATTTTGATATTCAACGGATGATAAATTAGCTTTTTTTTTCGGATTCAATATAACGTCATCTGGTCTTGAATCAAAAAATACGATAGTCTTATTTTTTAGACCCCATAAAGAGGAATCATCAATATCAAAAAAACTATTGTCAAACAAAAAAATTATATCAATTCGAGAATCCTTAAATGCATTGTCTTTAATGAATTGTATATTGTTTCGTGACAAATCAATCAAATCACATTTTATATTTTCAAACATTTTCCATCCAATATATTCCAATTGATTATAGCTAATGTTTAGCAATGTCAATTTATTATCTTCTGCGAGGTTGAATGCTCTATTATTAATAGTTTTTATCGAGTTATAACTGAGATTGATCGTGCTCAATGATTTAAGATTGAATACACGTGAAGGTATATGAGTCAATTGTTTATTTAATACCAATGATACTGTGATTAGATCATCAAGACCATCGAATATTCCTGCTTTAAGTGAAGTTAGATTACTGTTCGTGATTATCAATTCAGTGAGATATTTTAAACATTTAAAACACCTGTTTGATAATGTTTTTAAATGACCACCAGTATATTGAAGTTTCAATAATTGTAATGGATTATCGTTATTTTGATAATTACAAATATCAACAGTATAATGATTTAAAAGTTCTAAATTTGCCAAACTTGGCTGGTTTTTTAATACGGCAATGAGATTAGCTGTTGTTGAATTAATTATTTGTAACTTGAGTGATTTTAATTTTGGCATTCTTTTGAAACTATCAACATGGAGTAAAACAAATGCCGAATTAATTTCGATATATTGAAGATTTGTTAAATTTGAAAAAGCATATGGCTCAATTGAGATATTTTTAACAGGTAAATCGAGTTTTAAAATTGTCAATGATGGAAATTCATCACTAAATTCATAATTCTTAATGATATTACTGCTAATGTTACTTGTTACTCGAATTTCTTCAATCTCGCTTAATAATCTTATATTTTTTGGTACATGATATGTCCATCCGTTGACCGAACATTGAAACTCGTATTCATGAAATTCGTTGTGACACTGAACAAGATTGTCGGATTCGTTGAATGCTTCACAAATACTAATTGACAAATATATTATTACAAATTTGATTAACATCCACAATATTTTAATAGTCCTCATTTTGAAAATTTACAATGTTTCAATATTTTTAACTGTTTTATTTTCGATAAATTGCAAATACTTATTAATCAAAGATTTGATGAAGTGTACAAGATATCTACGTGACCTGTGTATTGCAAGCACAAGTTGAGCGTACAATAAATTTACAGCTAATAATGAGAAACGACTGTAAAATAATTTTAAAAGTAAGATAGATATTTTTAATTTCATTTGTGATAAATTATAAAATACATAAAATATGATTGGCGGTGATGCATTCGTTCTTCATTTTTTAATTGCTGATAAGGGATGGAACATATTAATGTCATGATAACTGTCGTTGAGTTATATTTTTTTTAATATTTTAATCTCGAAAAAGAAAATAAATATACACATATATTTTTTTTTTTTCGTATAAGATATTATATATTATGTGATTATTTAAATATGAAATATTGTCAAACACAACTCTGCAGAAAATGATAAGACAATGATAACATTTAGATTTGATAATCGTTAATACTAGCATGTTTTATATTTTAATTTTTTTTTATTCAACGATGATAACGAGTTGAGAGGGTAAGTAGTCTTAAATAGAACAAATAACAAAAAGATATTAGTGTAACAATTTCAATAACTTCAAAATTAAAAACAGATTATACATGTTTTTTAAATCTTCATTATCAAATTCAATAAGAAGGAATTATAAATTGACATTATAACGAATGGTTACATTATTATATAAAAAAATGGTTATAATATTATTTGTAACATATTCATAAGGATTAATTTCTATTTAATATATTTACCTATGAATTTTGATCTATATTGATACTCATCAAGCAAACCACATAATAATTCATTTTTTTGTGGATCATTCATATATATTTTTTTGTTGATTTTTCGAACAGTAAACAATATTACAATAAATGTATAACGGTGAATATCATACCCTGGTAGAAATGCTCCGTCGAATCGACATTGGGCCCGACTTAATATCGAGATAACATGTATAAGCATAGGGAAAAATTTTTAGGTTAAACACGTTATCTCGATTATTAAGTCGATTCGACGGAGCATTTCTACCAGGGTAGATTTATTAATTTAATTTATATCTGATTACGGTATTCATACTGTAATAACTGTAATAAAATTCAACAGAAAAATTGTTTATTATAGCTTTCAAGTTTGGCTAGAAGAACATTATCATTTATTGTTCTTTATAAAGATAGTATTTTTCATACTTAACCGAGTCGTGGTGGATAAAAATACTTTGAAGGGATACACATGGATGGACATGCTTCACATGATATGACACTTTCTGTTTTTTGATTTGACAAACAATACATCTCGAAAAACACCGATGTTTTAATATGGACGATAGTGGATGAAGATACATTCCAAGCTCTCTTGACTTCGTATATATCAATATTACTGAATAGATATAAATCTTTAATGTTAGAATCGGTAAATGCACCAGCTTCAATAGAACGAATTTTGTTGTACGACAAATCTAATTGATCGGATTTTATGCTGTCAAAAGTATTTTCTTCGATAGTTGTAAGTTCATTGTGACTCAAATTATACAAAACAAAATTTTTATTATCAAATAACATAAATGCTTCGTCGTCGATGTCCTCAATTTCATTGTTATTTAATAAAAGTACAGTGAGACTCTTGAGATTATTAAATACATTCATTGAAACAAGAAATATTTTATTAAATGACAAGTTTATATATCGGAGATTATTTAGTAAATCAAATGCACCAGCTTCAATTGTCGACAAGTGTGTTTTGGTTATTGTAAATACTTCAATTTGTTGCACACAAATTAATGAATTTTCTTGTAGTCTATTAATTGTACCAGTTGTATAACGGATGTCGATTATTGAATTTGGTATATCTTTTGAAAATAAATTTTGACAAATACCAACCGAGTGATTACCAACAATTTGTAGGGTTTTTAAATTCTTGAGATCTGTCAGTACTTGACTGAGATAATAACTGGTTTCTATAACTTCGATTTTGAGATATTTAAGAGATTTTACTTCAACAAATAAGTTTTTCTTGAGTTTGATGGCTCCAACATTCAATATTAAATTTTCTAGGTTTATCAAACCTTCAAATGATTCCTGAAAAATCATAAATTCAGAACTTCCTGTATAATGAATCGTTAAAGTTTCAAAATGGGATCTGACGTTCGAATATTTAAATGCATTTCTATTAATTGATGATATATCGAATAATTCAAGTTTTCTACTTGGCAATAAAAAATCTGGTAAAAACATTATGATAATAAATTTATCTACAACTACGTTAACAGATGATAGTGAATTCAATTTTGTACAAATCTTGAAAAATGAACGAGTGAAACAATTTGCCTGAATTCGGGTTTCATCAGCGGTCCAAACTCTAATATTTCCTTCAAGATCATCATTATTATCTACATTTAATGTTTCAAATGCACCAATGTTTTTAAATGCACCAATTTCAATTGTTATTAGTTTATTATTTGATAAATCCAGTTGTTTAATTGTCACATCAACAAATAAATCTTTGCTTATAGATGTCAGCTTGTTGTAACTCAAATCAAGCATTGATAATATTTTTCCTCTGAATGCTCCATTAACAATATTGATTATTTTATTGTCTCTGAGTATGAGAGAATTTAGATTTGTCAAGTTCTCAAAAGTATTTTGATCAATTTGTGTCAATTCATTCGATGACAATACCAAGCTAGTGAGTTTATAAAGTCCAGCAAATGATCCAGGTTTAATGTCTTTGAGACTGCTATTTGTTATACCGAGATATTCAAGTTTTTCCAAGCAAACGAAATCATTTTGTTTTAAACTTGTAAACCATCCATGTGTGTAACGAAGACTCAAAATTTTAGTATTACGATCTATACATATATCCCTTTTACAAATAGCTATTTTCTCAGCATCAGAAATTAATAAATTTTTTAGATTTGAACGTCTTACTAATTCACAAGTATATTTACAATTGCATCTCTCAGAATCAGTTGCTGAAATTTCTAAAGTAACCAATGATTTTAAATGATCTAAAAAATGAGAATTTAATTGAATTGGTTGAGTTTTAAGTTCCAAATATTTAAGATTTGATAATCCTTCAAACGATTTTTTACTAACTGTGAAATTTTTTGCAGTGGAAGTAATTATTAATGTTGTTATAGTTATATTAACAAATGTATTTTCTTTTATTGATGATATTTCGTTATCATGTATTTCCAGAATATTTGGTTGCCATCGATCGGGAACGATTGCCATAACTAACGACAATGATGTTAAATTTGATGTTTTACAAATTTTAAAATAATTATATTTACTTGAGTAACAGTGTGTGTGATTATAGACAGCATATGATGAATAAGCATTCTCATTGGGATTCAATACAATGTCATCTGGTCTTGAATCAAAAAATACGATAGTCTTATTCTGAAGACCCCATAAAGTGTAACCTTTAATATTAAAAATACTATTGTCAAACAAAAAAATTATATCAATTCCAGAATCCTTAAATGCATTGTCTTCAATGAATTGTATATTGTTTCGTGACAAATCAATCAAATCACATTTTATATTTTCGAACATTTTCCATCCAATATATTCTAATTGATTATAGCTAATGTTTAGAAATGACAATCTATTATCTTTCACGAGGTTAAATGCTCTATTATTAATAGTCTTTATCGAGTTATAACTGAGATTGATAGTGTTTAATGATTTAATATTGAAAACACGTGAAGGTATATGAGTCAGTCGTTTATTTAATACCAATGATACTGTGATGAGATCATCAAGACCATCGAATATTCCTGCTTTAAGTGTAGTTAGATTACTTTTTGTGATTATCAATTCGGTGAGATATTTTAAACATTTAAAACACCCGTTTGATAATGTTTTCAAATGACCACCAGTATATTGAAGTTTCAATAATTGCAATGGATTATTGTTATTTTGATAATTACAAATATCCACAGTATAATGATTTAAAAGTTCTAAATTAACCAAATTTAGATGATTATTCAATACGGCAATGAGATAAGCTGTTGTTGAATTAATTATTTGTAACTTGAGTGATTTCAATTTTATTATTCCTTTGAAAGTATCAACATTCAGTACAACAATGGCTGAATTAATTTCTATATCTTCAAGATTTCTCAAATTTGCAAAAGCATATGGCTCAATTGAGATATTTTTAACAGGTAAATCAAGTTTCAAAGTTTTCAACGATGGAAACTCATTACTAAATACAAAATTTTCAATGGTATTACTGCCAATTTCACTTGTTACTCGAATTTCTTCAATTTCGCTCAATAATCTTACATTTTTTGGTACATGATATGTCCATCCATTGACTGAACATTGAAACTCATTTCTGTCAGATTCTTCTTGGCAAGAAACAAGATCTCCGTCGGTTGCATTGCAATCAATAATTGACAAATATGTTATCATAAATTTTATCAATATCCACAATATTCGAATATTCTTCATTTGAAATATCACAGTGTACTAATATTTTTAACTATTTTTTTTTTGACAAATCGCAAATATTTATTCACGATTTACGTTATTAATAACGTGTACAAGATATAAAAACGACCCGTATGTATGAAGCACAGGTTGAGCGTTCAATAGATTAACAATTATTAATCGGAAAGAGCTGAATAAAAACTTGAAAATGAGGTATATTTACTTTATTTGTGATAAAAATTAAAATACATAAAATATGACTGGATATAATGCGTTTGTTCTTCATTTTTTTACTGATAAAGTCTCATTATTATAGATAAGATCATAAAAAAAAAAAAAAAAAAACCAAAACAATTAAAATTGAAGGACAAATATATACAGCTTACCATTTATGAACAAATTCGTTATCAAATTCCAAAGCATAAATTTTTTATTTAAAAACATTCTTAAGGATTTTTTTTCAGTATAATATTATTTAAAAAAAATAAAAAATTATATGTTTAATAGTATTTTTGTAAACTATTTAAGTAATTAATAAGATATAATTACATCGAGAAAGATTTAATTTAATTTTAACAATTGATTGGTGGCAAAAAGAATTTTGTATTAATAATATAATGTTTGTTTTTCGTGTTTTACATTCTTCAGACATCTAATCTTCTTATTCAAATATGAAATATTATCAAACCCGAATCCCCCAAAAATTTATAAAATTGTTGCGATGTACTGATTTCATAATCTTTAACAATAAAACATGTTTTACATTTTAATTTATTTTTTAATCCACGAAGATAACAAGTTAAAATGTAAGTATAGTCTTAAATAAAACAAATGCCACATAGATAATGATGTAAGAATTTAATATTTAACATTGGCTCATGGATTGTTTTTTAAATTTGTATATTATGAGATTTAATAGGAAGAATGATTTTCTTAAATAAATTAACAATAATTTCAGGTTTTAAAATTAAAATATATTTTATTGGTGAATTTTGAGAATAATAATATTTGTTATATATTTATAAAAATAAAATGTAATTAATATATTTATCTATAAAATTTTATTTCTATTGATACTAATCAAGCAAGCGACATAATAATAATTCATTTTTTGTGATTCATTCATATTTCGAACATTGAACAAAATTACAATATGTGTATAACGGTGAATTTTATAGATTTAGTATTTAATTTATCTGATTACGGTATTCATACTGTATAAGAACTGTTAAAAAACTCAACAAAAAAATTGTTTATTACTTTTCAAGTTTGGCTATAATCGAAGAAAATTATCATGCATTGTTTTTAATAAAAGTAATATTTTTTTAACTTAACCCAGTCGTGGTGGATAAGGATACTTTGTCGAAATACACATGGATGGACATGCTTCACATGACACACTTTCTGTTTTTTGATTTGACAAGCAATACATATTAAAGAACATCGATGTCTTAATATGGACAACAGTAGATGACGATACATTCCAAGCTTTTTTAACTTCATGTATATCAGGATTACTAAATAGATATAAATCTCTAATGTTCGAATCAGTAAACGCACCGGCTTCAATAGAACTAATCTTGTTGTACGACAAATCCAATTGATCAGATTTTATGCTGTCAAAAGTATTCTCTTCAATAGTTGCAAGTTCATTGTGACTCAAATTATACAAAACAAAATTTTTATTATCAAATAACATAAATGCTTCGTCGTCAATGTCTTCAATTTCATTGTTATTTAATAAAAGTACGGCGAGACTCTTGAGATTATTAAATACATTCATTGAAACAAGAGATATTTTATTGAATGACAAGTTTATATATCGGAGATTATTCAGTAAAGTAAATGCACCAGCTTCAATTGTCGACAACTGTGTTTTCGTTATTGTGAATACTTCAATTTGTTGCACACAAATTAATGAATTTTCTTGTAGTCTATCAATTGTACCAGTTGTATAACGAATGTCGATTATTGAATTTGGTATATCTTTTGAAAATGGATTTTGACAAATACCAACAGAGTGATTACCCACAATTTGGAGGGTTTTTAAATTTTTGAGATCTGTTGATACTTGACTGAGATGAAAAGTAGTTTCGATAACTTCGATTTTAAGATACTTCAAAGATTTTAGTTCAGCAAATAAGTTTTTCTTGAGATAGATGGCTCCAACATTTAATATTAAATTTTCTAAGTTTATCAAACCCTCAAATGATTGCGGAAAAATCATAAATTTGAAATGTCCAGTATAATGAATTGTTAGAGTTGTAAAATAGAATCCGACATTAGAATATTTGAATGCATTTCTATTAATTGATGATATATCAAATAGTTCAAGTTTTCTACTTGGTAATAAAAGAACTGGTGAAAACATCATAACTATAAATTTATTTATAACTACGTTGACAGATAAAAGTGAATTCATTTTTGTACAAATCTTGAAAAATGCTTGAGTGAAACAATTTGCCTGAATTTGGGTTTCATCAGCGCTCCAAACTCTAATATTTCCTTCAAGTTCATTATTATTATCTACATTTAATGTTTCAAAGTCCAAAGTTTTAAATGCACCGATTTCAATTGTTATTAATTTATTATTTGATAAATCCAGTTGTTTGATTATCACATCAACAAATAAATCTTTGCTTATAGATGTCAGCTTGTTGTAACTCAAATCTAGCATTGATAATATTTTTCCTCTGAATGCTCCATTAACAATATTGTTTATTTTATTATCACTAAGTACAAGTGAATTTAAATTTGTTAAGTTCTCAAAAGTGTTTTGATCAATCTGTGTCAATTCATTCGATGACAATACCAAGCTAGTAAGTTTATCAAGTCCAGCGAATGATCCAGGTTTGATTCTTCCGAGATCACTACTTGTTATACCAAGATATTCGAGATTTGGCAAACAAATAAAACCAGCTCGTTCTAAACTTGTAAACCATCCATGTGTGTAATGAAGACTTGAAGTTTTAGTATTACGATCCATACATAAATCCCGATCACAAATAGCCATTCTTTCAGCATTAGAAATTAATAAATTCTTTATATTTGAATGTCTTACTAACTCACAGATATAAACATAACAACTCTCAGCATCGGTTGCTGAAGTTTCGAATGTTATTAATGATTTTAGATGATCCAAAAAATATGTATCAAATTTGATTGGTTCAGTTTTGAGTTCCAAAAATTCGAGATTTGATAATCCTTCAAATGATTTTTTAGTAATTTTAAAATTTTTTGCTGTTGAAGTAATTATTAACGTTGTTATCGTTATATTAATAAATGTATTTTCTTCAATTGACGATATTTCGTTATCATGTATTTTCAAAATATTTGGTTGCCATTGATCGGGAACGATTGGCATAACTAAAGACAATGACGTTGAATTTGATAATTTACAAATTTTAAAATAATTATATTCACTTAAGTAGCAGTGTGTGTTATTATTTTGATATTCAACGGATGATAAATTAGATTTTTCTTTTGGATTTAATATAACGTCATCTGGTCTTGAATCAAAAAACACGATAGTCTTATTTTTGAGACCCCATGAAGAGTGCTTATAAATATTAAAAATACTATTATCAAACAAAAAAACAATATTACTTTGAGAATTAATAAATGCATCGTCTTCAATGAATTGAATATTATTTCGTGATAAATCAATCAAATCGCATTTTATATTTTCAAACATTTTCCATCCAATATATTCCATTTGATTATAGCTAATGTTTAGCAATGTCAATTTATTATCTTCGGCAAGGTTAAATGCTCTATTATTAATAGTTTTTATCGAGTTATAACTGAGATTGATCGTGTTCAATGATTTAATATTGAATACACGTGAAGGTATATGAGTCAGTTGTTTATTCAATACCAATGATACTGTGATTAGATCATCAAGGCCATCAAATATTCCTGGTTTGAGTGTAGTTAGATTACTGTTTGTGATTATCAATTCGGTGAGATATTTTAAACATTTAAAACATCCGTTTGATAATGCTTTCAAATGACCGCCAGTATATTGAAGTTTTAATAATTGTAATGGATTATTGCTATTTTGATAATTACAAATATCTACAGTATAATGATTTAAAAGTTCTAAATTAACCAAATTTAGATGGTTATTCAATACGGCAATGAGATAAGCTGTTGTTGAATTAATTATTTGTAACTTGAGTGATTTCAATTTTCTTATTCCTTTGAAAGTGTCAACATTCAGTAAAACAATGGCTGAATTAATTTCTATATCTTCAAGATTTCTCAAATTTGCAAAAGCATATGGCTCAATTGAGATATTTTTAACAGGTAAATCAAGTTTCAAAGTTTTCAACGATGGAAACTCATTACTAAATACAAAATTTTCAATGGTATTACTGCTAATATTACTTGTTAATCGAAGTTCTTCAATCCGGCTAAATAATCTCACATTTCTTGATAGATGGTATGTCCATCCGTTGAGTGCACATTGAACCTCATTTCCGTCAGATTCTTCGTGGCAATCAGCAATATTTTTTTCGATTGCATCACAAATAATAATTGACAAATATATTATTACAAACTTTATTGACATCGACAATATTTTAATAATTTTCATTTCGAAAATTCACAATGTTCTAATATTTTCAACTATTATTTTTTTTTATGAATCGCAAATACCTATTAACGATGACGTGTACGTACAAGATATAAAAAATACCAGTATGTTTTAAGCTCAAGTTGAGCGTTTAATAGTTTTACAACTACTAATCAGAAAGAACTCAAAAATAAATTTAAAAGTGAGGTTTATTTATTTTTATTTGTGATAATATATTTTTTATCACTGATAAAAAAAAAAAAAAAAAATACATAAAATATAACGGGCGACAACAGGTTTGTTTTTTATTTTTTTTTTACTGATAAAACCTTAATAATATATAGCTAAGCTCAGAACAATATAACTACAAATAGAAGACAAACATATAGCTTGCCGAACGTGAACGAATTCGTTATCAAATTCCAAACCTCAATTTTGTTGTGTGAAAATATTGACATATGAATTTTTAACTTAAATAAAGGAAACAACAAACTGATATGTAACGTGTGATTTTCAGGCACACTTACTTTGTATATTTCGATATTTATTTTGGCACCGAAAAAGATTTAATTTAACATTAGGAATTAATTGGTAGCAAAAAAAATTTTGTATTATTAACATATTGATTATTTTTCGTGTTCTACATTCTTCAGATATCTTATCTTCTTATTCAAATATAAAATACCATCAAACACAAAACCCCGAAAAATTATAAGATTGTTGCGATGTACTGACTTTATAATATTTAACATTAGCACGTTCTACATTTTAATTTATTTTTTAGTCCACAAAGATAAGAGGTAAAATATAAGTATAGTCTTAAATAGAATAAATAAAAAATAGATGATGGCGTAATAATTTTTATACCTTGAATTTAATATTCAAAACTGGTTCATACATTATTTTTTAATGAATTTATAATAATTTTAGGTTTTTAAATAAGAATAATGTCAAGAATGTTTTTTTGGTTGCATTACATCTTTATATTTTTACAAGCCCTTACATTATTATATGAAAAAAAAAAAATATCAATGCTATTTTTAATGACACTATATTTTATTGTTGAGTTTTTAAAATGATAATATTTGTTATACATATATTCATAAAAATAAAATTGTAATTAACATATTAATCTATAAATTTTTATCTCTATTGATACTCATCAAGCAAGCCCCATAATGATAATTTATTTTCTGTGCTTCATTGATATATTTTTTATTGGATTACTTTTGAAATTTCCAACAGTGAACAATATTATTATATATAATAATAATATTCCATAGATGTAACAATTTAATTTATCTGATTACGGTATTAGTGCTGTAATAACTGTAAAGAAATTATTTATTACTTTTCGAGTTTGGCTATAATAGAAGAAAATTAGCATGTATTATGTTTTGCATAAAAGCAGTATAAGTATATACTTAACCCAGTCGTGGTGTATAAGGATACCTTCTAGGAATACACATGGATGGACATGCTTCACATGATAATTCATTTTCTGTTTTTTGATTTGACAAGCAATACATATTGAAAAACACCGATGTTTTAATATGGACAACAGTAGATGAAGATACATTCCAAGCTCTCTTGACTTCGTATATATTAATATTACTGAATAGATATAAATCTTTAATGTTAGAATCGGTAAATGCACCGGCTTCAATAGAACTAATCTTGTTGTACGACAAATCCAATTGATCAGATTTTATGCTGTCAAAAGTATTCTCTTCAATAGTTGCAAGTTCATTGTGACTCAAATTATACAAAACAAAATTTTTATTATCAAATAACATAAATGCTTCGTCGTCAATGTCCTCAATTTCATTGTTATTTAATAAAAGTACAGCGAGACTCCTGAGATTATTAAATACATTCATTGAAACAAGAGATATTTTATTAAATGACAAGTTTATATATCGGAGATTATTCAGTAAATCAAATGCACCAGCTTCAATTGTCGACAACTGTGTTTTGGTTATTGTAAATACTTCAACTTGTTGCACACAAATTAGTGAATTTTCTTGTAGTCTATCGATTATACCAGTTGTATAACGAATGTCGATTATTGAATTTGGTATATCTTTTGAAAATGAATTTTGACAAATACCAACAGAATGATTACCAACAATTTGGAGAGTTTTTAAATTCTTGAGATCTGTCAATATTTGACTGAGATAATAACTAGTTTCGATAACTTCGATTTTAAGATACTTCAAAGATTTTAGTTCAGCAAATAAGTTTTTCTTGAGATAGATGGCTCCAACATTTAATATTAAATTTTCTAAGTTTATCAAACCCTCAAATGATTGCGGAAAAATCATAAATTTGAAATGTCCAGTATAATGAATTGTTAGAGTTGTAAAATAGAATCTGGCGTCCGAATATTTGAATGCATTTCTATTAATTGATGATATATCAAATAATTCAAGTTTTCTACTTGGTAATAAAAAATCTGGTAAAAACATTATGACTATAAATTTATCTATAATTACGTCAACAGATGATAGAAAATTTAATTTCGTACAGATCTTGAAAAATGCTTGAGTGAAACAATTCGCCTGAATTCGGGTTTCATCCGCGCTCCAAATTCTAATATTTCCTTCAAGATCATCATTATTATCTACATTTAATGTTTCAAAGTTTAAAGTTTTGAATGCACCAATTTCAATTGTTATTAGTTTATTATTTGATAAATCCAGTTGTTTAATTATCACATCAACAAATAAATCTTTGCTCATAGATGTCAGCTTGTTATAACTCAAATCTAGCATTGATAATATTTTTCCTCTGAATGCTCCATTAACAATATTGTTTATTTTATTGTCTCTGAGTATGAGAGAATTTAGATTTGTCAAGTTCTCAAAAGTATTTTGATCAATTTGTGTCAATTCATTCGATGACAATACCAAGCTAGTGAGTTTATAAAGTCCAGCAAATGATCCAGGTTTAATGTCTTTGAGACTGCTATTTGTTATACCGAGATATTCAAGTTTTTCCAAGCAAACGAAATCATTTTGTTTTAAACTTGTAAACCATCCATGTGTGTAACGAAGACTCAAAATTTTAGTATTACGATCTATACATATATCCCTTTTACAAATAGCTATTTTCTCAGCATCAGAAATTAATAAATTTTTTAGATTTGAACGTCTTACTAATTCACAAGTATATTTACAATTGCATCTCTCAGAATCAGTTGCTGAAATTTCTAAAGTAACCAATGATTTTAAAGGATCCAAAAAATGAGAATTTAATTTAATTCGTTGAGTTTTAAGTTCCAAATATTCAAGTTTTGATAATCCTTCGAACGATTTTTCATTAATGGTAAAATTTTTTGCTGTGGAAGCAATTATTAATGTTGTTATAGCTATATTGACAAATGTATTTTCTTCGATTGATGATATTTCGTTATCATGTATTTCCAGAATATTCGGTTGCCATGTATCAGGAACGATTGGCAAAACTAATGACAATGACGTTAAATTTGATGTTTTACAAATTTTAAAATAATTATATTTACTTGGGTAACAGTGTGTGTGATTATAGACATCAGATAATAAATAATCATTATCTTTCGGATTCACTACAATGTCATCTGGTCTTGAATCAAAAAATATAATAGTTTTATTTTCACGACCTTTAATCTCAAAAATACTGTTGCCAAACAAAAAAATTATATTAATTCGAGAATCCTTAAATGCAGTATCATCAATGAATTGAATATTATTTCGTGATAAATCAATTAAATCACATTTTATATTTTCAAACATTTTCCATCCAATATATTCCATTTTATTATAGCTAATGTTTAGCAATGACAATTTATTATCCTCTGCGAGATTAAATGCTCTATTATTAATATTTTTTATCGAGTTATAACTGAGATTGATTTAGTTGTTCATTTAATACCAATGATACTGTGATGAGATTATCAAGGCCATCGAATATTCCTGCTTTAAGTGTAGTTAGATTACTTTTTGTGATTATCAATTCGGTGAGATATTTTAAACATTTAAAACACCCGTTTGATAATGTTTTCAAATGACCACCAGTATATTGAAGTTTCAATAATTGCAATGGATTATTGTTATTTTGATAATTACAAATATCTACAGTATAATGATTTAAAAGTTCTAAATTTGCCAAACTTGGATGGTTTTTTAATACGACAATGAGATTAGCTGTTGTTGAATTAATTATTTGTACCTTGAGTGATTTTAATTTTCGCATTCCTTTGAAAGTATCAACATTCAGTAAAACAATGGCTGAATTAATTTCTATATCTTCAAGATTAGTGAAATTTGCAAAAGCATATGGCTCAATTGAGATATTTTTAACAGGTAAATCAAGTTTTAAAATTTTCAATGATGGAAAATCATTACTAAATACAAAATTTTCAATGGTATTACTGCTAATATTACTTGTTAATCGAAGTTCTTCAATTTTACTTAAAAATTTCACTTTTTCTGGCAGATGATAAGTCCATCCGTTGACTGAACATTGATACTCATTTCTGTCCGATTTCTCTTGGCAATGAACAAAATCTTTGTTGATTGCATCACAAATAATAATTGATAAATATATTATTATCATAAATTTTAACATCCACAATAGTTTAATATTCTTCATTTCAAATTTTACGATGTTATAATATTTTTAACTATTTATTATTTACAACGATTTAGAATATTAATCACTTGTACAAGTATAAGAGTGACCCGTATATATCAAGCACAAGTTGAGCATTCAATAGACTCACAATCATGAATCAGAAAGATCTGAAATATGAATGTGAAAGTGACGTATATTTACTTTTATTTGTGATAAAAAATAAAATACATAAAATGTAACTGGCTCTAATGCGGTTGTTTTTTATTTTTTGACTGATAGAGCCTGATTATTATATAGCTAAAATATTAAGGAAAAAAAACAAAAATATTAAAATTAAAAGATAAATATATACAGCTTACTATTTGTGAAAAAATTCGTTATCAAATTTCGAATCGTAATCTTTTTATTCAAACATATTTTTATGAATTTTTTTCACGTATAATATCATTGAAAAAAAAAAAAAAAAATTATATTTAATGGTATTCTTGAAAAGTATTCAATTACATCGAGAAATATTAAATTCGATATTAACGATTCATTGGTAGTAAAAAAAAACTTTGTATTAATAATATATTGTTTTTCGTGTTTTACATTTTTCAATTATCTAATCTTATTTAAATATAAAATATCAAACCCGAAAAAATTTATTTTTAATTTATTCTGAGTCTACGAAGATAACGAGTTAAAATGAAGATATATAGTCTTAAATAAAACAAATAACAAATAGATATGATGGTGTATTAATTATTATACATTAAATTTAATATTCAAAACTGGTTCATACATTATTTTTTAAATCTTTATTATATAATTCAGTAAGAATAATAATTTTTTCAATAGATTTACAATAAATTCAGGCTTCAAAATAGAAAAAAAGTAATTGATGTTTTTTTGGTAACATTGTATCTTGATATTTTTACGAGCGTTTACATTATTACATGAAAAAAAAAACTAAATATTAAGAGAATTGTAGTTATATGATAATTTAATCTTTATTATTGGGTGTCGAGTTTATTTACTCCAGTTTATTTATGATGTAAATATTTGTATAGAATATAACATCAAAATGTACGAATGGTTTTGAGGCATGATGGTATTATTATCAGCATAAAATGAATCATCAAAACTCATGATTGACAACATGAACCTATATAAAATTTGACAATCAAAAAATATTACAGGCAGTTGATATAACAAAAGACAAACAAATATTTATAAGATCATTAAAACTTTTTTTTTTAACAATATATTTTTTATTGTTGAACTTCGAAATAATATCATTTGTTATTTTTCTATAATTTTTTATCTATATTGATACTCATCAAGCAAGCAACATATTACAATATAGCAGTGAAATTCATGGTTTTGTTTATACAATTTACCTGATTTCGGAATTCAATTTAATTCGCAATTAATTTGTTTATTTAATTTATCTGATTATCGATTTCATACTGTAATGGCAAGTAAAAATTTAACAGAAAAATGGTTTATATACTTTATGTTGATCGAAATAAAAAATTATTAGTCTATTCATATGCAAGTATTTAAGTTAGTTTGTATTTAACCCAGCCGTGGTAGATTTGAAAAATTAAAAGGAACACACATAGATGAACATGCTTCACACGATCGGACTCTTTCCATTTTTGGCTTTGATAAACAATACATTTTAAGAAACAACCGTGTTTTAATATGGACTATAGTGGATATAGATATATTCCAGGCACTTTTAACTTCATGTATATCAGGATTACTGAATAGATATAAATCTTTAATGTTCGAATCAGTAAATGCATCAGTTTTAATGGAACTAATTTTGTTATGCGTTAAATCTAATTGACCGGATTTTATACCGTCAAAAGTATCCTTTTCAATAGTTGTAAGATCGTTGTGACTCAAATTATACAAAACAAAATTTTTATTATCAAATAACATGAATGCTTCGTCGTCGATGTCCTCAATTTCATTGTTATTTAATAAAAGTACAGCGAGACTCTTGAGATTATTAAATACATTCATTGAAACAAGAAATATTTTATTGAATGACAAGTTTATATATCGGAGATTATTCAGTAAAGTAAATGCACCAGCTTCAATTGTCGACAACTGTGTTTTGGTTATTGTAAATACTTCAACTTGTTGCACACAAATTAATGAATTTTCTTGTAGTCTATCAATAATACCAGTTGTATAACGAATGTCGATTATTGAATTTGGTATATCTTTTGAAAATGGATTTTGACAAATACCAACAGAGTGATTACCCACAATTTGGAGAGTTTTTAAATTCTTGAGATCTGTCAATACTTGACTCAGATAATAACTAGTTTCGATAACTGCGATTTTAAGATATTTGAGAGATTTTAGTTCAACAAATAAGTCTTTCTTGAGTTGAATGGCTCCTACATTCAATATTAAATTTTCTAAATTTATCAAACCCTTAAATGATTCAGGATAAATCATAAATTTAAAATGTCCAGTGTAATGAATTGTTAAAGTTGTAAAATGGGATCTAAAGTTAGAATATGTAAATGCATTTCTATTGATTGATGATATATCAAACAACTCAAGTTTTGTACTTGGCAATAAAAAATCTGGTAAAAACAGTATGGCTATAAATTTATCTACACCTGCGTTGACAGATGATAGTGAATTCATTTTTGTACAAATCTTGAAAGGTGCTTGAGTGAAACAATTTGCCTGAATTTGGGTTTCATCAGCGCTCCAAACTTTAATATTTCCTTCAAGTTCATCATTATTATCTACATTGAATGTTTCAAGGTTCAAAGTTTTGAATGCACCAATTTCAATTGTTATTAATTTATTATTTGATAAATCCAGTTGTTTAATTATCACATCAACAAATAAATCTTTGCTTATAGATGTCAGCTCGTTGTAACTCAAATCTAGCATTGCTAATGTTTTTCCTCTGAATGCTCCATTAACAATATTGTTTATTTTATTATCACTGAGTATGAGTGAATTGAGATTTCGTAGGCTCTCAAAAGTATTTCGATCAATTTGTGTCAAGGCATTTGATGATAATGCCAAACTAGTAAGTTTATCAAGTCCTTCGAATGACCTAGGTTCAATAATTTTGAGTTGGCTATTCGTTATATCAAGATAATCAAGTTTATCCAAACATATAAAATCAGCATGTTGCAGTATTGTGAACGATCCATGTGTGTAACGAAGACTCGAAATTTTAGTATTGCGTTCCATGCATATATATCTATCACAAATAGCTATTCTTTCAGCATCAGAAATCAACAAATTTTTTAAGTTTGAACGTCTTACTAATTCACAAATATAAAGATTGCATCTCTCAGCATCAGTTGCGGGAATTTCAAATGTTATTAATGATTTCAAATGATCTAAAAAATATGAATTAAATTTAATTGGCTCAGTTTTAAATTCTAAAAATTCAAGATTTAATAGACCTTCGAATGACTTTTCACTAATTTTAAAATTTTTTGATGTAGAAGTAATTATCAAAATTTTTATCGCTGTATTAACAAATGTATTCGATTCGATTGATGATATGTCGTTATCTTTTATTTCAAGAATGTATGGTTGATATATGTCAGGAACAATTGGCATAACTAACGATAATGTCGATAAATTTGAAGTTTTACAAACTTTAAAATAACTATATTTACTTAAGTAACAGTAATAGTCAGTGAACTGTAAATTAACGTTCTCTCTTGGATTTAATAGAATGTCATCTGATCTTGATTCGAAAATTACGATAGTTTTATTTTCAAGACCCCATAAATAGTAATCCTCAATATTTATAATACTATTGTCAAACAAAAAAATTGTATCACTTTGAGAATTATCAAATGCATTGTCTTCAATGAATTGTATATTATTTCGTGACAAATCAATCATATCACATCGTATATTTTCAAACATTTTTCGACCAATATATTCTAATTGATTATAGCTAATGTTTAGCAATGTCAATTTATTATCTTCCGCGAGGTTAAATGCTCTATTATTAATAGTTTTTATCGAGTTATAAATGAGATTGATTGTGTCTAATGATTTAAGATTGAATACACGTGAAGGTATATGAGTCAATTGTTTATTCAATACCAATGATACTGTAATTAGATCATCAAGGCCATCAAATATTCCTGGTTTGAGTGTAGTTAGATTACTGTTTGTGATTATCAATTCGGTGAGATATTTTAAACATTTAAAACACCCGTTTGATAATGTTTTCAAATGACCACCAGTATATTGAAGTTTCAATAATTGCAATGGATTATTGTTATTTTGATAATTACAAATATCCACAGTATAATGATTTAAAAGTTCTAAATTAACCAAACTTGGATGATTATTCAATACGGCAATGAGATTAGCTGTTGTTGAATTAATTATTTGTAACTTGAGTGATTTCAATTTTCTTATTCCCTTGAAAGTATCAACATTTAGTAAAACAATCGCTGAATTGATTTCTATATCTTCAAGATTTCGCAAATTTGCAAAAGCATATGGTTCAATAGACACTTTTTTAACAGGTGAATCGAGTTTTAAAAATTCCAATGATGGAAATTCATCACTGAATACATAATTTTCAATAATGTTACTCGTAATGTCACTTGTTACTCGAATTTCTTTGATATCACGTAAAAATTTCACATTTTTTGGTAAATGATATGTCCATTTGTTGATTTCACATATGTGATCATCATTGTTGGAATCTTCGAGACAATAAACCAGATCATCTTGGATTGCGTCACAAATATCAGTTAAGAAATATATAATTATTAACAAACACAATATTTTAGTATCCTTCATTATTAAATTTTACAATGATTTGATATATTCAATTATACATTCGAAAATCACAAATATATAATAAAAAAAAATTATATTACATATATATTCAAGATATAAAACCGTTTTATATGTTTCAGGCACACGTTGAGCGTTCGATAGATTTAGAACTACTAATGAGAAAGAACTTAAAAATAAATTAGAAGCTTATTTATCTACAATTTGATAACAAAGTAAAAGGAAGCACGCTAAAAATAAACACTAAAACACATTAAATTGATCGGGTCTAATGTCTTTTTTTCCATCTACTCTATTATAGTCAACATGATAGAATAAAAATAAAATGAGATATTTCAAGGACAAATAATTCGATTGCTCATTGAATGTGTACAAAAAGATTATCGAATTTTAAAGCATAGATCGCGATAATATTATCATGCTAATAATCATTGAAATGTACTATTATTATCATTTAAAATTTGGAGGACTTTTATCCCAACGCTTCGAATGATAACCACAAAAAAAAAGATGATTAAAGTTTCTCGATAGTTCTGAAATATTTTATTTATTGTTAACCACATCATAACTTTTTGTTGACATAGCTGTACTAAAGAAGAATTTTTTGACCTCCTTATACAAGAAAGACAATTGTCAATGATCTTTCATGCAGATAATTGGTTCCCAGGTAGAAATAAGAGTCAATTTTTTGAATTCTCATATCAAATTAACGTGTGAAGTCAAAAAGTGACCTCAAATTGACGTCAAATTGACTCTAATTTCTAGCTGGGTTAATTGTGAAAAACTTATATGATGAATTTCATTTCTGAGCCACTCTTATACTATTTGTAATTCTTAAAATACACAGAATACCTCTCTGCCTTTTATAATATGTAACAACATCTAACATAGAGTCAATACATTACATCATTTATTATTTGTATGCCATACTACTGTAAATACTTGCTTTTAAGCCAAATAGTTGATGTACTTATAGCTTTAGAATTTTTAGATTATATGAATGATTAAGCACATCTCGTTACCTTTGTTATATTACGAGTTTTTATACATACGGTTAAATATTTACTATATGCTACTTTACTCATAAGAAAATTAATTAATCAACAATTGTCAACCAACAATTTAGTGACCACTAACGTAAGCCCCTTGGATTGCCTGGTCTATGTAGTGATAAAATAAAATAAAATAAAAATAGAATATGCCTCTTATGTATATGTTCCTGTTACAAAACATTGATTTTTTCATGAATATTTCGAAAATTATTTAATAAAATGAGAGCATCATTAAAAAAAGGAGTAAGTCTTGAAAAAAAAAAAAACTTCTATGCCTCTTCTATGTTCCTGTTACAAAACTTTGATTTTTCTATCGGAAATTTAAAGATTATTTGGGAAAATTGAAATAAAATAATTAAAAAAAAGTGATTCATTGAAAAAACAAAATACCACTTTGCCTGTTCTATATTCCTGTTATAAAACTCTTATATTTCGGAAGAAAATTTCCGAATTTATAATTAAAATTAAGAAATTATACATAAAAAGAAGTAGGTCCTCGAAAGAACAAAATAACTCTTTGCCTAATCTATATGCCTGTTACGCAACTCTTATTTTTACAAGGAATATTTCATAGTTAATAATTAAAATTAGGGAATTATTGGTAAAAAGAGGTAAGTCGAGTGAAAAACAAAATACCTCTTTGCCTGTTCTATATTCCTGTTACGGAACTCTTATTTTTCAAGGGATATTTTAAAATTAATAAATAAAATTAGGGAATTATAAATAAAAAGAAGTAAGATGACTGCAAAACAAAATACCTCTTTGCCTGTTCTATATTTCTGTTACGAAACTATTATTTTTCTAAGGAAAATTTCGAAATTAATAATAAAAATTGGGGAATTATAAATAAGAAGAGGTAAGTCGACTGCAAAACAAAATATCTCTTTGCCTGTTCTATATTCCTGTTACAAAACTCTTTTTTTTTCAGGGAATATTTTCAAATTTATTATTAAAATTAGAGAATTAGAGGTAAAAAGAGGTAATTCATCGAAAAAACAAAATACCTCTTTGCCTGTTTTATATTCCTGTTACAAAACTCTTATTTTTCAATGAAAAATTTCGAAATTGATAATTAACATTATGGAATTATAGGTAAATAGAGGTAAGTCATCGAAAAAACAAAATTCCTCTTTGCCTGTTCTATATTTCTGTTACAAAACTCTTATTTTTCCAAGGAATATTTTAAAATTTATAAATAGAATTAGGGAATTATAAATAAAAAGAGGTAAGTCGATCGAAAAACAAAATACCTTTTTCCCAGTTCTATATTCCTGTTACAAAACTCTTTTTTTTCGGGGAATATTTTTAAATTTATTATTAAAATTCGGAATTGATAGGTAAAAAGAGGTAAGTCATTAAATAATCGAAATACCTCTTTGCCTGTTCTATATTCCTGTTACGGAACTATTATTTTTCAAGGAATATTTTAAAATTAATAAATAAAATTAGGAAATTATATGTAAAAAGAGGTAAGTCGATCGAAAAACAAAATGACTCTTTGCCTGTTCTATATTCTTGTTACGAAACTCTTATTTTTCCAAGAAAAATTTGAAAATTAATTACTAAAATTCGGAAATTATAGGTAAAAAGAGGTAAGTTATTTAAAAATCAAAATACCTCTTTGCCTGTTCTATATTCCTGTTACGAAACTATTATTTTTCTAAGGAAAATTTCGAAATTAATAATTAAAATTAGGAAATTATAGGTAAAAAGAGGTGAGTCAACTGAAAAACAAAATACCTCTTCGCCTGTTCTATATTCCTGTTACAAAACTCTTTTTTTTTTCAAGGAATATTTTAAAATTAATAAATAAAATTAGGAAATTATAAATAAAAAGAGGTAAGTCATTTAAAAAATAAAATACTTCTATGCCTCCTTTATATTTCTGTTACGAAGCTTCAATTTTATTATAGAAATTTTAAAAATTATTCAATAAAATAAGGGAATTATAAATAAAAAGAGGTAAGTTATTTAAAAAACAAAATACCTCTTTGCCTTTTTTATGTTCCTGTTACGAAACACTATTTTTTTAATGAAAATTTAAGACAATGCTCATTATTAGTAAACGAGCATTACCCACACAATGGCTTTGTTACTATGTATAGAACTCAAAGATTTGCTATTGAAGAACTTGTTACACAAAAATTATCTAAAAGAAATAAAAAGATACATAAATTTGCTCTAGACAGAAATCTTTATTGACAATGACACAAGAATCAATACTTTGCATATATCAAGATAATGATAACGATCATACAGTATAATATTAATAATCACTACATAATCAATAATTATTATTAAAATTTAATAAACATATATGTAAATGCATATTTTAAAGGACCTTAAATATTATTATTGTCCATAAAATTACGTGTATTCGTATATAAGTTACATATGGTTATTTTTTTATTCATTTATTCATTAATATGTTTATTACAAGTTTTATTAATTTATCTCTTTTTCATATCTTAAATGCTTTTATCTTTTAAATCATGAATTAAGTTATATATATATATTTATTATATATTTATTATATATAATTTATATTTTATCATAATAATTGTTATTTAATCAACACTAACAATTAAAATTACGGGTTCGCGGTAAACTATATTATATTATACTGGAATTGATCAATATTTATTCATTTATTTATTTTTTTTTTGATATATAATACTTGTTTATTTAACAATTTAAATTCTATAAATTGATAGAAAATAAACAAAACAAAAAAAAAAACAAAATATAAAAAAGAAGATAAGTAAAAAAAATGTTCTTATTTTCTAAAATATTAACTATACATATCTAGCAACTCGCAAGTGTTTGTGTATTTTCTGTTGGTCAATTTATTTGATATTTATTTTTTTAATTAAATTAATTGAAAATACTTCCAAACGATGCTTTGATATACACTTGTACATGTTTTTTTTTTTTGATTGAGATATGTTTTAAATTGTAAACATCAAGAGACACATCTCTTTGTTTCGAAAAGTTTTTTTTTTTTGAAAATTGATTATGATTAAGATTTGATAAAGTATGAAAATTGTAAATACTAGTAAATAAGAATGTATAAATTAAAAAAAAGAAAAAAAAATATTTATTGAAATGATAGTGGTCCTAGCAACACTGTACTCAAGGATTTAAGGCACTGAGTTTTTTTTTTTTTTTTCTTTTTTTACTCTGACTAAAGTAAAAGGTTTTTAAAATAATTTTATTTTAACAATATTTTTTTTTTTGTTTTAATCTGTTCCATGACAGAATTAATCAACATACGCTATAATAAATGCTTTTGGTACTGTTTAAAAATCTAAATTTTTTTAATATTATCTCAATTTTATATTATTATTTTTTGATAATATTAGATAAGCATGCATAACTTTTTTCTTTCCCCAAATATTTTTGAACAGCATGATATGTAAATTAAATTTTCTATGAAAAGATACATCATACATTCGTTAACAATTTGTTTTGTCAGTTTTATTTTGCTTATCTGACTCGTATTTTTTGTCTGTAATTTAGTAGAATAATATTTATTTCTCAGTGTAATTTATTCATGTAATAGTACGTTTAAGTTTGTCGTTTGATTATTTAATTGGTTGAAAAATTTTGTAAATAAATATAATTGGAATGGAATAAAAATATTATCAAATAAAAATAAAATAAATTGACGATAATTACCGCGAACCAAAGTAGCATTTCCAAAAGCGTATTAAATTTCCATCAAAATAAAAAAAACATTATCGATAAATGTCCACTATATTTGTTTTTTTCATTACATATTAAAAAAATAAAAAAAAAAAAAGCCAAGTTATATAGTTTTATGGCTTCTTATCGTTATCGACTAGTTGATGAGCTTCAGATTTATGCAGAAAAAAATTGATGAATTTATTAAAGTTTCGTTTTGTATTTTTTTTTTTGTTCTTTACTATTTCTGATTATGTTTTTTTGTATTTTTTATTTTGTCATTTAAGCTTAAAAATTATCTACATGCATAACCGTTCTAAGGCTTTGGCAGTGAACGAGATTCAATTGGAATTCGGTTAACTCGGAAAAAGAGATTTTTATATTCAAGAATATTTCTCAAATTTACAATATAATTCAACGCAAAAAATAATGATGTTTTATTTGGTCGTTGATTTTTTTTTTTTTTTGTTCGAATATATATAAACCATTTTTGGTTTTATAAAAGAATCGTTGTATTTTTATTTCTTTGAAAAATTTAATTATTTTAAATGATTACCGCTAACAGGAAGCTGACGTGCTTCAGTACATGATCTACAACAAAATTTGGCGTAATATTTATGTTGACAATATTTTGCTTTTACAATTAAATCACATTTTGCAAAGAATGAATTGTCTTGACAATCTGGATGAATGTAAATACCTGTAAAATAATAAATTATTCATATATTAAAATAATTAATTCACAAAATTTAAATAAATATTCATCAAATATTAATTTACCAGCAACATTAATATCAATTGTATCAGAAGCAGATGAAAATTCATTTGTCGCTTCACAATTATATTTTCCAGTATCATTATAACTGGCATTTGTTATAACAAGTCTATTTGATTCAGATATTGTTATTCTTCCATCTGTACGTATTATATCACCATCTTTGTACCATAGTACTTTTGGAATTGGATAACCATCAACACTACATCCAATATTTATTTCACTACCAACTGGATATTCATTTCCTGATGAAGTTACATTTACAGCGACAGGCACTAAATTTAATAATCATAATAAATATTAATTTTCCATAATAATTTTTAAAAAAATAAATCAATAGTTAGTAATAATAATTTTTAGATTTTTTTTCACTCAACTATAATCTAGCATGCAAGCAAATCAATTGCATTGAAAAAAAAAAAAAAACTACATTAAAAAAATATAATTAAGTATCATGCTGTTAGTTAATTATACCATTTTCTCACCTTTAAATTTAGAAGGTTGTTGGGGTTGTTCAGTAATACCGATAACACCAAGAATATAAGGTTTGTTAGTTGGATAAATTGGTTTGTAAGTTTGATTATATTCAGGTGCTTGGGTACGTGCAGGTCTGTATGGATATTGTGGACGTTCAGGTCTTTCTGGTCTTTTTGGTGCTTGTACAAGATATTTAGTATATTCCTGTTGTTCAGGTTTAATATTATAAACTGGACCAATTGCCTGAAGTGTTGTTGACCAAGATGCTGGTTTTTCAATACCATTATATGCTTGACAAGTATATATACCAAGATTTGATAATGTTACTGAACGTATTAATAATGTACATTCAGAATCTTGTTCATATGAATCAGATGATAATGGTAACATGCTATTACCATGCCACCAAGTTACATGTGGACGTGGCCAACCAATTGCATAACAATGTAATACTGTTGGTGCATTTAGTGTTACTGTTACAGATGTATTTGGCTCACTAATTATGTCTACTGATCGATTATGAGGCTCTAAATTTCAAATAACAATATAACATGCAATTTTTAATTTGTTAGAATAATTTACCAAATCAAATGACAAAATAATAGTTCATACATAAAAAAAAAAAAAAAAAACATTGAATAAATAAAAAATAAATTTTTTAACATTTTCCATTGAATAAATGTTTCTATACATCATTTTAATTCTACAGAAATTTTATTGAAATATATTTTTAATTTTTTCAATGTTTATTTTTATTTTGAAAATCGACGTATTATTATTATATGAAAAATATCATCATTTTTACCAGGGCATCACCAAGATACCTTTATTTTTTAGTGATAATAATTATTTTTTTTTAATTTTAACTACTCAAACAATTATTAAAATCAACACCATCCAAGTTATTAAATTATACTTGTTAATAAATTTCATATTAAATGAGTTATTACCTGTTACTTCCAATTCATATTCGCATTTATCTGGTTGTGCAAGACCATTGTCTGCAATACAAATATAAATTCCTCGATCGTGACTGTATAAATTGATGATTTGAAGTGATCCATCAGGAAGAATTCTTCGTCTTTTTTCTGTTGAATTTATCTGATTGAAAATAAATTATGTTTAAGTTTAATTGTTAAATAAAAAAAGAAAATAATCATTAAAATTTCATTTATTATATACCGATTTAGTATCTTTCTGCCAAGTTATTGATGGTCTTGGATTTCCTGTTACGATACAAAGCATTGTAACAAATCCACCTTCTTCTCCTCTAACTAATGGATTTTCTGGTTTTTGAATTGTTGCTGGTTCAGCGCCATATGATGGAGCAGTATCATTATAAACAGGTGGATGTGTAACAGGTACTTCAATAGATGCTGGTTCAAGACAAGAAGTACCACATCCATTATTACAGCATTTTCTATCTTCAGAACAATCAGCATCACTTCTACATTCTTCTTCACATCTTGTGCTGTTTGATACAACTGGACAATTTCCTGGTTTCATTGTTGATCGACAAATACCTTGATACTCAGTTGTTCCATCACCAATTGCAATTGGTACAATGGAACAACGACTGTCTGATGAACATTGAATATTTCTACATGGATCAACACATCTGCATCGTTCACAATCTTGATCATCAACAAATGCTTCTTTTCCATATGGACAATGAATCAAATCACACTCATCTTTTGCCTCTGCACATTTATCCTTTGATTCGGCTTTACTACTAACATCAATCTCGTTGCTTGCTATTTTATAAAATTTCATAAATAATATTGTTAGCAATTATGAATAAATAAATTAATAAACAAAAAAAAAAAAATATCAACTGAATTTTGTGAGGAGAGAAACTCACTTTTGTAACAAGTATGCATGCAAGACTCAAAAGTCTTGAATCTGTTTCTATTACCACCACAACCAGTATACACAAATGCCATGCAAGTTTGTCGATTTTCATTGAAATAAAATCTTTTGTAACTTCCTGATTCACAACTTCCAATATCCACTGACTCACGACAGATTTCTGTTCGACCATTGTTAAATACACAAGCAATATTGTTAATTACATAATTTACAAACTACATTAAAATTATTTGAAAAGAAAACATTTAATAAATAAAACAATTTATCATATTAAAAACGAATGGTATGAGAGAGTGATTTGTTATTGTGTATTATTGACTCAACTTTAAATTATTATTTCTTATTTTTTCATTACATAATGAACCAATTGGAAATATGTATTGAGCTGTGACTAAGATGGAATGTGATGTTAAAAGATAAATATGTATACAATCAATGAGAAAATGAATGTGATGTTATCCAAGATAATTTTTATAGAGTCCAAACTAAAAAACCATGCAATTTGAATAATAGAAATTTGTTTTTTTTTGTTACCTAAATGAGATAGAACAGTATTGTTGCCAGTTGGTGCAGGCTCTTCACGATGAATACAAACAGATTCACATTCAGGTAACGTACTGAATCTATTAGCATTACCATCACAACCACCGTACAAAAATTGACGACAACTACGGCTATTTCTATCATAGTAATATTTCGGGAATACACCTCTGCATGGTCCAGCTTCCGCCGGAAGATTACAAACATCTAAATAATCAATGAAATAATATAAAAATGTCATTGTGCTTTTAATGAAATTCCAGTTGAAAAATTTACAAATAAATCTAACTGATAATATACCTTTTCCTTGGAAAATACCACAAAGACGTTCACATTGTTCTTCTGTCTGGAATCTGTTGGCATTACCTTCACAGCCACCATATATAAATGCTTGACACTTGCTAGCTCTTGAATCATAATAATAAGCTGTAACATCATTATTACAAGGACCAGCATCAGCTGGAGCTGAACAAATTGGACTGCTTGGTACAACTTGTACAATATGAGGTGATTCAGTAGCTTGTACTTGTGGTGGTGATAAATGTTTTTTACATTTACTTTCACAACTGGTACGATCCTCAAAACGATTTCTATTACCAGAACATCCACTGTATTCAAATTCTTCACATGTATCAGATCTTCGATCATAATAATAACTGACAACTGAACCACTACAAGGTCCAACAATCTTTGGCATAGTACAAACATCTATATTCAAATAAAAAAATCATAACCAACAGTTATAAATATTGCAAATTTCTTGAATATGTATGTTAATAAATTTGTTTTTTTTTTTTTCTATTTACCTTGGACTTGATCACAACGGTACTCGCATTCTTCTCGTGTCTCAAATTTATTTCCATTGCTTGCACAACCACCATATGTATATTGTTTACAAATACCCTCTCTACTGTCATAAAACCATTTAGTTTGTTCTTCATTACAAGGTCCACGTTCATCAGGTAAGAAACACATTGCTATAAAAAATTTAACAATTAAAATTATGTACTTATTCATTAATAAATTAATATCCTTGATGATTTAAAAAAAAAAAAACAAATACCAGGAGAGAATTCTTGAGTAGGTCGTGGTGCAGGAACCGATGGAGATGAACAGCGTTGTAGGCAATCTTCTTCATTGACAAAATTATTGCCATTTCCATTACAACCTCCATAATAAAATTGTCGACAACGTTGTTCGTATGAATCGTAGTACCAGCGTTGAGTATAATTATGACATTCACCCAAAAGAGCAGGAAGAAGACAAGTATCTTGTTCTGAATTTTTTTAAATATAAAAAAAAAAAACAATTAAATTACCAAAATAATTAATTCTAGGACTTCAAACCATTTGATTACTAGCTGAGCAGTGTTAATTTTTTTTAATGAAAAATTATGGTTGCAGTTAAAATCTCATAGTGCAATTCTTACCAATTTTAGGTGGACAATCAGTCTCACATGCTTCTCTAGATTCAAAATTATTGCTATTTCCACCACATCCAGTGTAATAAAACGGCATGCAACGGTTCTCCGATTGATCGTAGTACCATTTTGATTTCTTCTCTGTGCAATTACCCTCAGCCCGAGGTAATGAACAAGAATCTGTCGCCATGACAATTTATAATCATGCAGTTAATCTTACTTAATTAAAATATTAATCTATTTTTTTTTTTTTTTTTCTATAGGATTATTAATATATCTGCTATGAATTTCTACAACACACGCTTACTTTCACTATGATTATTAGTTAAAAAAAAATTATAAAACGTCTAAAAATTAATATGAATTCCCATTAATTTGCAAACAATCTTAAAAATAATGTTTTACTTTTTCATCTATCTATTTAAAATCTCATTCATTGTAGATAGCTATAATTTTTTTTATTACTTTCAAAAAATTTCAAACTTATTTAAATCATACTTGTTATATACCCAATTAAAATTTATGTTAGTATTTCAATTGTTCATTTCATTAAAAATAATATGAATATAAAAAAATCTGGTTATATTAATTCCCATGTTATGAGTAATTAAAAAATGATAACTTACCTCGACTATGACCAGGCTGAAGACATTTTTGATGACAAGAGGATTCCGTTAAGAAATTGTTGTTATTACCCTTGCAACCACCATAACGGAATTGTTCACAGTGTTTACTGTCTTTATTAAAATACCATCGTGTGAAATTACCTTGACATGGACCACTTTCTTTTTCTTGTTCACAAGGATCAACATTATCAGATACTGTACAAAGCTGTTCACATTCATCTCTAGTTTTAAATTTATTTGCATTTCCAAGACAACCACCGTAAATAAATTGTCCACATTGTTTTCTGTCACTATCATAATACCAAGTAGGATTATATCCTTCACATGGTCCAGTGCTTTTTGGCAAATAGCATGCATCACGTCCTTTAGGTTCAACACAAATTTCCTTGCACTCTTCTTGAGATTTAAAACGATTATCATTTCCTTCACAGCCACCATACCAAAATCTTGAACATCCACCATATTCAGTATCGTAAAACCATTGAACTGTGAAATTTCGACATGATCCTCTATCTGTTGGAAGAGCACAAGCTGCACCAGGATTTGTTGGAACTGCTAAACAGCCATCAAAGTTATCACTTTGGGCTTCTTCGATACCGTCAAGACAACATCCATATTTAGATGCATCACAGCTGCATCCAGCAAAGTTTGGTCCTGTTGCTGGTGTTCTTCCATCTGAACAACATTTAAATTCTGTGTTTTCACATCCACAGCCTTGGCTATGTGGTCCTTTAGCTATTGTCACTCCATCTGGACAACAGCCAAATTGATAAGTATAACAAGGACATCCCTCAAAGTTTGGTCCATTTGCTGGGGTGAATCGGTTAGGACAGCATCCATGAGTTGTATATTTACATCCACAGCCTTCATTTTCAGGTCCCCTAGCTGCTGTTGAATTATCAGGACAACAACCAAATCTAGTATATTCACAGCCACAACCATAGAACTCGGGTCCTCGAGCTGGAAGTATATTGTCTGGACAACATCCATGAGGATATGTTAGACAACAGCCCTCACCGTTTGGACCATGAGCCGGTGTGAATTTATCCTGGCAACAGCCATGTGGTGACGAAATACAATCGCCTTGACATCCTTCTTTGTTGCTTCCAAGAGCAGCTGTGGTATTATCAGGACAACAGCCAAAGTATGAAGCTGTACAGTTGTTTGTATTAATAACCCCGCATCCTTCAAAGTTTTTACCAGTAGCAGCTTTACGACCATCTGGACAACATCCATGTGTAGTATTTGCGCAGTCTTCTTCAATGCCAGTCATTGTTGTTGTTTCATATTCATTTGTGACTTCTGTCCATGCTTCATCTGTAGAGTCTTCTCCACTGCCTTCTTCAACGATTACTGTTGCATTTTTAGTTACACCAGGACAACAACTGTCTTTAGAAACATCACAACAACCATTTTCACCAATAGCTGGTGTTTCTTTGTCAGGACAACATCCACATTCAGTTTCATTACATGGTTTTATACAGCCTTCAAAGTCATTGCCTTCTGCAGGAGTAGTACCATCTTGACAACAACCAAAGAGAGTTTCCGCGCATAATTGAGATGGACAACCTTCATTTTTGGGTCCAGTTGGCACGGAAACACCGTCTGGACAGCATCCATATTGAGTTTCAGCACAAGTTTCAGGAGTGGGACAACCCTTGCCAAAAGGTCCTTGAGCTGGAGTTATTCCATCGTAGCAGCAGTTAAACTCGGATGATAAACATGATTTTTTGGCTTTTCGAACTTTGCATTTTCGCATTTTTTGTTCTTTTTTAAGTGCTTGATCTACTGAACTTATTGTTGTAAATAAGTCGAAAATAGATGATTTGTCAGTGTTATCTTCGTCCTCACTGGTTGAACTTGAAATGGTTGACACATCAGTTGTGATACTTTCAGTAGACATTCCTGTCTCAGCAGTTTCCGTTGATCCAGTTGACACTTCAACTGTTGAAACTTCAGTCATTGCATCTGATTCTGTTGTTGAGCCATTTTCTGTTGTCATACCTGATTCCGTTGTCGAGCCAGTTTCTGTTGTCATACCAGACTCACTTGTCATACCAGTTTCTGTTGTCATACCAGATTCAGTTGTCAAACCAGTTTCTGTTGTAGCACCAGATACTGTTGATTCTTCAGAAGATACACTAGTACTTGAATCAGAAGTTGCTGGTAATTCAGATGTTGCACCAATTGTACTAGAAATATCTGTACTACTTATTTCACTTGTAGAAATTTCATTTGTACTTGATTCTTCTGAAGAGCTGACCGATGACAATGATGTTCCTTCTGCTGTAGTCTGTTCTGTGCTTATTTCTTGAGTCGTTGTATCTTGGACTGTAGAAGAATTTTCATCACTTGTTGATATACTTAACAAAGTTGTTGACCCTACATCAGTCGAGGTTTCACTAACCATAGTGGTTGAACTACCATCTTCAGTCACTGATGTAACAGTAGATGAAGTTTCAGTGCTTCCTGTCTCAGTTGTTGATGTATCAGTAGAAGAAATGATTGTAGTTTCAGTTGATTCTGATGTGGAGATTGTGCTTTCAGTGACTGTAGTATCAGTAGATGGCGTTTCACTTGATGATGTTATTGGTGAAGAAGAATCTAAAGATTGTGATGTTGTTTCACTACTTGTACTACTACTTGTAGAAGAATCAGTGGACGCAGTTTCTGAAACTTCAGTGCTTGAGAATGTAGAAGTATTTTGAGTGGATTCTGATGATCCAGAAGAAGACTGATCTGTTGAAGATTCCGTAGAACTTATAGATACTGTAGTATCTTGTGACACATCAGATGATTTTGATGATTCTGTTGAAACAGAAGACTCTGTTGAATCTGAAGTTTTTGTTGAAACAGAAGACTCTGTTGAACTAGAAGCTTCTGTTGAACCAGAAGTTTCTGTTGATTCAGATTTTTCTGTTGAAGCAGAACTTTCTGTTGAATCTGATTTTTCTGTCGAAGCGCTACTTTCCGTTGATTCAGATGGGCTAGTGGATTCATTTAAATTTGTGGTTTCATGACTTACTGAATTATCAGTAGTCTCAGTGATTGTGTTATCCGTTGATGATCCACTACCTTCAATAAGGCCAGTAATTGATGATAGTAAATCATCATACGCAGTGGAATCTTCTAAGCCACCACTTCCAGAATTATTTTCTAATTCTACAGGAGGTGTGTCACCGCGAACAGCTGCATCACTCATCATTGTATTGTCCATGAAAAACGCTGTAGATTCAAATGGTGACAAAGAACTGATACCTTCAGCTAATTCACTTCCATCTGTGCCTAAGCTAGATGCAAAAGTGACAAAGTCTTCATCTTCATACTCTAAGCAATCATCTTCTTTGTCACTTGGAATGTCAGGTTTACCAACTTCAACAGGAATAACGTCATCCTCACTACAAGGATGTTTGTTACATTCCTCAGAACCAAACATGATTGTGTCAGCATCACAGTTACTTGTGGGTACTGTCATGTTATCTTTCATACAAATAACTTTTCTTGTCATGTCACCACCACCACATAGTTTAGAACATTTACTCCATGGTCCAGCAAACCATTCACCTTTACATTCAGCAACATCAGCTTCACATTCTTGTGTATCATTATATCGTTGTTCAACCTCGCATTTTTCATTCTCTACCTTTTTCAATGTTAAATCGTCTTCGAAGGATGCACAAAAGACCTTGCGTGTTTGTACACCACTTCCACATTTTGCAGAACATTCGCTCCACTGAGCTGCATACCACTGATACTCGCAACCTTTTGATTTTTCACAGACACGTGTCAATTCCGGCTTGTTGTTTGCATCGCATTTATCACTGGGATAAGTTGTGCCATCATTTGTTGCACAGTGAGCCGTACGTGTTTCTTGTGTTAAGCCACATTTATCGTCACACTGCAATTTTA
This sequence comes from Aphidius ervi, assembly GCA_015776835.1. Classification (NCBI taxonomy): domain Eukaryota; kingdom Metazoa; phylum Arthropoda; class Insecta; order Hymenoptera; family Braconidae; genus Aphidius; species Aphidius ervi. The sequence continues at coordinate 154,975 of MKYW01000013.1, read as the reverse complement.
AATTATTTGATTAAAAATTATACACAGATATGTCTTAAGTAAAATTAATTATAAAAAATTGGATTCAAATACTTACACCACTCCACTCAGATGTAACCCAATCAAGTCCAGCGCAGGGTCGTAGTTCACAAGCACTTTCACTTTCTGGTACTTCACCATCACATTCAGTGTCATTTAGTACTTCAATTTTTCCAGCCTCATTTTTTCTAAAGCAAGTAACTTTTCTTGTTTTTTTTCCTTTGCCACACAAACGATCACACTGAAAAAAAAATAGTAATAATATCAAACTAACAGTTTGCATGAAAGTGAAAGAAAGAAAAAAAAAAAAATATAATATAGAATTAAAGATTTAATATTATTACCGGTTTCCATGGCCCCAAATGCCACGTGGGACATTGAACATTTCGATTACATTCTTGTGTCGTTTTATTTTTAGGTCCAAATTTATCAATGCATATTGAGTCATCAATGATTGTTGGCATTCCACCAGCGACAATCTGTTCACATTTTATAGTTCTTGTTTGTTCACCGTCATCACCACATTGTTTACTGCATGAGCTCCATTCACCTTCAAACCATTCTGGTGGACATGCTTCTGTGTTACATGCTTGTGTATTATCTGGCGCAGATTGTGGATCACAAAGATTTTCATCAACTGTTTCATTGTCACGACGTCGTACACAATTTACATGTCTCGATTGATATCCTTATTTTGACAACACAATATTACATTAATTATTATTACAATTTTTATTTTATTATCGTATTTTTTTCTTACCTCCACCACAAGTTACACTGCATTCTGAAAATTCATCATGTGTCCATGTATAATTTTCTGGGTTTCCAAATGAATTTTTTTTTGGCACACTATACTCGTAGTCAACACCAACATTTCGATCTTGATAAAGAAGCTATTTTTAAAAAAAAAATATATATAAATATACATATAAAGTTTGACGTTAAACGTTTTTATTTATTTATTATTATTTTTTTTTTTTTTTTTAGATTGAATTTCTCAAGGTTTTTCTATCCATTGTCATATTTTATTTAGTAATTTAATTTACTATCATTTTGTATTTTTGTCATGTTCATATTCCATACAGAAGCATGAAGATACCATGTCAAATAAATAAATGAAATTTATACTCACGACAATGTAAATTGCTTCGGTCGTCGGTCCTTTAGCAGTTATCGTGTCTGGAGCTGAGAAACCCTGTGGAACTCTTGAATAATGGAATATTGTTCCAGCGAATCTTAAACTCCTTGGAAAGTCTATTCTCCAGTTTCCATTTAGATAATATTGGCCTGTCGTGCTACGAATTGCTAAAAACATGATAATTTTATAAATATAAATAAAAAAAAAAATAAAATAAAATAAAATGACAAGAATAATTATTTTACCAAGATAATTATTAGATGGTTCAATTTCTTTGATGGCTATATTTGTAGCTCCCTCAGGTATAAAAAGTATATCAATGTAACCTAAGCAAATAAAAATAATGACGTGTAAATTTATTAATACAAAAATTCTCATGTATTTATATTATTTATAATTATTAAAAATAAACTAACCAACTTGCAAGTCATCTGTATCAAAAAGACCTTTAGCAGTGGTACATTTAGATCCATCACCATCACATTCTCTACAAGCATCTTCTTTTGCATTACTTCCAAGCATAAGATCACATCCAACCGACTGTAAAATATTGATAAAATCATTTTTTAATATTATAACAATATTATAAATTTGAAATTTCTTGATAACTTACCATACATTTTCCTTCAACACAAACATCGTTTTTTTCAATTTCACATGGTGTACCGTCAATCACAGTGAGTTTATGTCTGTAGAAAAAACGTTCACCTTTAGGCATACAATTTAGCTCACATTTGTTTGGTCCACCTGTGTACGGTATCCAGCTGAAATAATAAAATGACATAAATTTTTTTTACTTGTTTCAACTTTTTCCATAAACATAAATATATTTGTAAACTAGATAAATTGTTATGTACGTCTATTTGATATGTCTCACACGGCAAATCTTTTATTCAATATATTACCAGATTTTTTTTCTTGTTGCATTTACTATCAATTTGAATAGTCACATCAGTATATAAGGAAAAGTTTCTATTATAATATAAAAGAATAGAAAAAAAAAGTAATTTTATTACTCACTCGTAAACTACACCTTCAAATGGTACTGCATTAAATTCAGCACACTGTTCAGCACGAAAGTCTATCGTATTATTTTGGCATGGCTGTGTAATAAAAAATAAATTATTTAAACTTTATTATTTAGTTAATAAAAAATATATATAAAATACTAAATAATAAATGTACAAATGATTATATAAAGACAAGACTTTGCAATTGATTATTTATAAGTCTAAACATATGTATGTTGTGATGTGTCATGAATATATATCATCTAGACAGAAGGGGATTTTGAAATGCGTGTGTATATATACATAATATATACATATATATATATATAATTCAAATGCGTTAACTATTTTATATTATGTACAACTTTGATACAATCTATATAAGTTATATGATTTGATGGTGGTCTCCTAGGAACAACAGCCAACATCATCTTGCTTGTCTGTATTATTATATTTTTATATATCTCTCTTATGGACAACATATAAATTGACTTTAGGGGAATTGTATATAAGATGCTTACAGTCTTGGTTCTTGTTGGTTGGCATTGATAGTGGAGGTGGACTTGCAAAGGTACAGTATTATTAGCGTAGAGAAAAAGCCTTTGGTAATATCGATAAATCGAGTGGAGGATATAAAAAAATAAATAAATAAATAACGTGAAATGTAACAGTAGAAAAACCCAAAGGAATACACACAGCACCGAGGGGATCTTGACTATATGACTTTGAAGGGAAAGTGATTTGAAAATTTAATTGATTACAAGTTCTTACAAATTTATTTACATTGGACTTTGACAAATTAATTTATTTATGTAATTTTATTGAATAACACTTTCAAGTTCATGAAGTTAATCTTTATTTATTTATGATTTTTTAATAAATCTTTAACTTTAAAAATTGAATAATCAATTGTTATAAAAAGCCTAAATGCTTCCGGCTATATAACCAACAATTGTTATTAAAAAAAAAACAAAAAAGTTTATTATGATGGGTAGATTATTATTCCAGAGACCAATGTCCAGATGACGTATTTTTTTTTAAGGCCATTGACCACCTTGTCTGCTGGGAGTCTAACTTTAAAATTCTCGTTTGACTAGATGTTCTTTTTTTTTTTGTTTAAACTTGTGGTTTTATTTTATTTTTTTTTTTTCTTGTCTCACCTCAGACCCCACTATAGCCCAAATTTATATGCAGATATACTACCTGTTTTTAACACTTTATATATTGAAATAAAATAGCCGTGAAAAAATTATAAATTTTGTTTTAAAAAAGAGACGGAACTTTTTTTTTTTTTTGATAATCATAAAAGTTTATGAGATTTATATATTTTTATTTTTTGTAAATCGATGAGGGAAATAGAATCTTTTTGTTATACATATAGGAAATGAACTGTTTAGTGTCACTGTCATGTTCACTTGGTCTGGCTTGTGATAAGCAAGGACGATATGTCAGAATATCTCAGACTACTCTTCGTTCTAGCTTGTCAAGTGCTATCAACAAAATATTATCAGCATCAACTTTTGTTCATTAAATTCAATGTTCAAATATGAAAAAAAAATTAAAAAAAATTACATTATCCTTTTTTTTTTTTGCTTTTTCAGTATATTATATTTAATTATTTCTTATTTTTTAATTGCAATTGAGTTTTAGCTATTGAAAATTAAATCATTCTTTTTTATTTTTAAATTGATTGATCAATATTTTTTCAGATTTAGACAATTTATTCTCGTTCATTGACAGTAAATAAAATTGACACAAATATCAAGCTAGATTTCAAGCCACAAGTAGTTAACTTGATTGTTAATTATCTTGTATATAAATACATGCGAAAGTTGACATTTTGATTGACACAAGAAAAATATGTTACCTGAAAAAACATCAATAATTATGTCATTCCAGTCACTACCAGTTGGCCTCAAATTTTTTTTAAAAATTCTAATTGCTTGATTTATATCTTGTCAATAATAATATTAATAAAAAAAAAATTATATTCACCTGAATATTGCAAGAGTAAAATCTTCTTTTTGGTCCTGAACATCTGTCATATCCATTGTCACTGAAAAAAAAATAAAAATAAAATGATAATAAATATACTGTAAAATAAGCTACTGTATATATAAACGTGTGGAATGATATTATTTATGTTCTTGTTCCAATTCTTTGTGAAAAAAAAAATATAAAAAAAAAAATTATATATCTAATCTAGTCTCACAGACCAACGATTTCAGACGACGCAAGCATCCGTGCCCAAGTTTTCTCTACTACTTTTTGACTGACTTTTCTTTCTCTTGAGAAATTACAAATTTAAATACTGCATTTTTGTGATTAAAAAAAATGAAAAAATAAATAAAACCAAGTTAAAAAAATTTTCAAGAAAGTAAAATAATAATTTTAATATGCTGTGACTATATTTTTTTTCAATTTTTTTGTTAAAATACTATTAAATGCAATTTACCGATAAAATGAATTCTCACAAAGTGAATTATTATTTCAGCTGCTCAAACTGCACGAGTGCGATTAATGCCTTTTTTTTTTTTTTTAAATCTCTTTTAGATATTAAAAATTTTATGGTAACCCGTGTGATTCTAATTTTTTCTGACTTTTACTGAACATAAAAAATTAAAATATTCGGCAATTGATAATAAAAAAAAATAACAGGATTTTATTGTTTTTTTTTTTTCTGGGATGTTCCAGTTAATATATTTAAAAATCACGTGTGTACACGCCCACGGATTTGATTGAGCACGATAGACAGATTAATGTATGTAATTACAGAACGAAAATCAAAAAGAGAAAATAAAACGTGCAAATTTTGTTATTACAAATTTGAAAAGGCCAAACATCAATAGAAGATTAGATGTTTTCTCTTAAATTGAATGTACATGAAACAGTAAATATATTGAAAAAAAATATTAATTTGTTTATAATTAGTTATGGTAATTCATAATTAATTAATAATGGTTTTTAATTTTTTTGTTTCACGATATATTAATAGTATCTTGCATATTTCAGGATATATATTTAACTCAACTTTGACCATTTAAATATAACCTCATGACCAATCAGATATTCAAAGAGTTACTCAATTTATATAACTAGTTTATAACTTGTCTGTTAATATATGGAAAAATTGAATTAAATAAATTTTTCTTTTTGTGTAAAAAAAATAATAAAAAAACGTGAATATATAGGTAACTAGGATCTTTTTATTTTGTTTTTTATTCTATTTATTTATTCATGTATTATCTATTAATAATTAATATAAATTTAATGATTAAATTGCACTATTGATTATCCTTGGATAATAATTAATCTCTTTATAGTTACTCCGGTGGGAATAAGCCATAAAGCTTAATCAGAGTATTGAAGTCATTAATAATAAAAATAAAATAAAAAGGAATATTTTAGCGTTTGAACAAAATGACGTACAGATTTTATATTAGACTCGAAAGAAGCGTCTTTAAAAACTCCAAACAGGAAGATAGTAAAAACAAGTTTTTTTTTCTTTGTAAATGTTTTTTGAATTTCGATAACGTTAAAACTATTGATTAGAGATAATTAAAAGTTTAAATTAAAATTTAGTGATTAAGATTTACGTCACTCATTCAAGAATTTTTTAAAATGCATTATTAATTTATTAAAATACTTACTCAACATCAAGACATCTTCTTGTTTGATGAGCAACACCACCTCCACAAGATCTTGAACAAGAACTCGGCACTGACCATGGTCCCCAAAGTCCAGTTTCAGTTTCTTCTGTATCCGTAACAAAATTACTTGGCAAATAGCCTTCAGCATGTTGTCTTCTGTGTCTTTCATGTCTTAATTTTACATGATTCTAAAATATATAATTTAATAATTAAACATTTAATTTAAAATTATTAAAATAGCCAAAAAAAATTACATTAAATTTATGATATTATTTTGTAAATAAAAAAATACCTGCAGATATAATTTTAAAGCTACAAAAATATTATGTTTACGAATAGTCGTAAATATATTTCAATGGGCTAGACTTGCAGCATGGCAACTGGCACGTGTCCAGAACAGTGAATACGAGGATTTGAACCTGGCTTGTTAGCAATTCAATTCTATAACTATATATAATTTTTTTTTTTATTTTCTATTATTTAGGGTTGGTGGTGAGGGTTGTTTTTTTTTCTTTTATTTTTACTTCAATGAAAATTATTGGCGTTTATACTGTACCAGAGAGAATCAGTAAATTTTATTTTTTTTATAATACCCCAAACATTTTTATTTTTTTTTCTATCAAAAAAAAGTTACTGTAAAGTTGAAATAAATTTTTTTTAAAATATTTAAATTTGAAGAATGGAATTTCCTTTTGTTTTTTTTTTTATCATTTATTAATTTATAAAATTATAAAACGTTTAAAATAATAAGAAAAATATATATTTTTATCATTTGATTTTATTTATATTCAAATATTTGTATAATAGCGATTGACGAATTGAATTGTTGAATAATAGAGCTATAAATATATAAATGTGTAATACGATATAAATTGATCATGAAATATAAAAAGAGTTAAGGGTTCGTAAAATTCGCGTGGCTCGATTAACACTCACCCACGTGTTACGAAGTATGATCGGCCGATGTAATAATAATGTATAAATAAAGTTGTTACCATGAAAAAAATTATAATTTCATATCTTTTTTTCAACATTATGTTTTTTACTTATTTAAAAAAAAATCGTTTTCATTATAAATAAATGTATATAAATATATAATTTTTTTTTTGTTCAAGTAGGTGCAATTCAAACCAAGGTTTTAACGGTTTTGTAAAACACACTTATTGTCTTATTTTTCTCTGCGATTATTGTTCCATATTATCAGACGTAATCTCTTAATATTGCCACGTATCGATTTTTCTATAATCGAAAATAACAGAAATTTTTTGCGTTAAGTATATTGCGTTTATCTTCAATAAGGGGTTATACCTGGATAATTTATTTTTTTATATTATATATAAAGAAATTTTTAAATTAAGATTTATTATAAAATTTATAGGTGTAAAAAGATTTTAGAATCAGACAAGTTCTAAATGATTAAAATTGTTAATATAAAAAATAATATTCTTACATTTATTTGTTAATTTATTTAACATTTTATTTTAAAGTTATTAAAAATCACAACTAAATGATAGATCATCCTTTAATCATTTTCTCTAGAAACTCTAACGAGAAATAAAGCTTTTTTTTTTTCAACTAGAATTATATTCTCACAGCATCGTAAAATGATGAGACTATAAAACAGATGACTAATCATGTGTATTAAAATATATATATTATAATTACACAAGGGACTAATGTCCCTAGTGATGCAACTAATGACAGAATAACATTAAAATAATAAAATTCAAGCAAAAAGTTTATAAAAATAATTATAAAATCAAGTTCAAGATAATTTTTTTGATTAAAAATAAAAATTGCTATTTATCTAAATAATAATTTTATGGATTGAAAATTAAAGTAAGTCAGATGTATAAAGAGACAGTTAGTTTCTTATTGGACTACCGTTCAACAAAATTACAAGTTGGCACGTGATTCAGTTTGCTTTGGATATATTGTTGTATATACATACTGCTTGAAGCTAGACTATCTGACCAAAATACCGAGCACAGTTTGTTGAATACCTCAATTACGAATCTCATGGAAAAGGTCATGACCGGATTTATCCCAGTGACCTCTATCCTACATTTTCTCTTCAACTTATTGCATCAATCACTAGTTGCATTTTTTCTTTATATAGCATATTACAACTTCTTGTTCAAAAAATAACTTGCTGAAAGGGATGAATTATTATTATTAGATTTTTTTATATATCTATTTACGTTTTTTATATAAAAAAATATAAGTTTGTGGTACTAGTTTTGTCGTGACTTGTGGATGTAAAATTTGTAATATTTTTTTTTTTTAAAAAAAGCTAATTCATGCTATTGTCAGTGCCATGTAGTCAAGTGTCAAGGGAGTTCAATGTCCTCACTACTCACATATGCCGTGGGACTGAGAGATTTCTATTTTTCCACAGATTATAATTGATTTTTTTTTGTTTTAACATAAAATGAATTTTAGCACCGTGTTCATTGGGGTAATATATGCATTTAGCAATAACTTATAAAACTTTTTTATCAGACATACATAATAAAATATTTTCCATGCAAGATTTCTTTTTTTTTTGTTTATATAACAACTAAAAAAAACGAGCTGAAATTAATTTCTCTCAGTAAGTTGTATAAATTTTAATTTGATGATTTCATTGAGGTATACTAGAAGTCTTATGTTTAGTAGGAAAAAAAATTTAGAAATTTTAATAATTTCAAGTTTAATTTTAGCACAAAGTAAAGAGTGATTTTAAAAGTACCCCCTAGATTAAAAAAATTAACTGTTAATAATTTTAAATTGACTTTTTTATGTTTGAAAATAAAAAGCTTCCCTTCAACAATTCTTAAAGATTATTTTTCCATTACTTATCAAAGTCTATCTAACTTGATTTATATATTAATCACATATATTTTTTTACTTGCGTATAGTAAAAGTACCTGCTTCATTTGTAACCTGAATAACCCGAGAAACAGCCAGATACACTATAAGTATAAGAACAATGAAGAAAGGGAGAAAGATAATAAAAATAAAAAAATATCAAGTGATGAGGGTGAGGTGATCCAAGGACACAAGGATCTAACCAAGAAGACGGTAAAATTGAGAGAATCAAGAGGAATGCCGCCAAGACTTGTTTTGGCTGTAGACGCGCTTAAATTCTCTGCCTCTTCAATTCTGTCGCTGCTAGACTTTATTCAACTTTTATTCAAGGTCAAGGGAATTTATCCCTTTTGCTAAAGCATTTGTAAGGACCAACATTCAACAAGATATTTATTATTATTTTTTTTTTTTTCATTTTTTCATATATCCTTTCAATCAACAACTTATATTACATTCTTCAAGTACCTATATATAATTTTTTTATTTTTATTTCAATATGCAAATATAAAATATTAAATAAAAAATAATATTTTTTTACTTACGTGTCGTGCTGTTACATCTGTCAATTGTGATACTGCTACTAACAGCAATAGCATCAATGACCTGCAAATGAAAAAAAAAACAAAAATTGAATTAATAAGAGATAAATTTTAATAATTTTTAAATAATATTATTCATAATAAATTTTAAATGGATTTAGCATAAATTTTAGAGCAATAGTTTTGAATAATTTTTAATAAACTGAAATGAATTTTAGATAGCTCATTTGAATTTTGTGTCGTGATAATATACAAGCTAAACTTTGTCATTGCATCAAAAGATTATTGATAATCAATGACCCTCTTGTCTTATTTTTTTTTTTCTTCTTCTTTGAACATTTAAATATAAAGCTAAAAAGTTTCATGTTTCAAAATATTTATAATCACTGTTTAGTTTTTTTTTTTTTTTTCATTAATTCTCGTGGGATTATGTTTCAACATTGGATCCCATAAAGCAGATTAATATTTGTTTTGTTTTAAAATAATATTATATATATTTACTTGAATTTATTTATTTTGGATTATTTTTTTTTCTTTCAAAATTGTAATTGCTATTCTTGAATGAGGATGGAAATTATCAGGTTGAGAGGGTTTATTTTATCTGATGGTTGGTTTTTTTATATATAGTACTCTTGATGTCATTAAATATTATAAGATTACTCGATCGATAAACCAATCGATTGTAATGCCAAATCACGGGAGGATTATTGTTCAAATTTACCAGTTGATTGTTATGTAAGCTAGAACTTGAGATATAAATTGATCAATAATATATTTCTATTGATAAATAAATTATTTCATTTATTTGTTTTATGATATCTTTTTTTTTTTTTTTTTTTTAAACAAATCATAACCCATGATTATTTTAAATTACTTATTTAGATTTTTTTTGTGTCTGAAATGTTAAACAGAGATTGTTTATTTAATTTTTTATATAACAGGAAATAAATCTTAAAATAAAAATGTTAATTAAAATTTTTTTTTTAAATTTAATTCTGTGTTAATTGAAAATGTTAAAAAAAAAAAAATTTAATATTTATTTTTGTATCAATTTTTAAGGATTAAATTGATTTTTTTTTAAATAAACAATAAAAAAAAATTTTCGTTATTGAAACCTATAATTTAAAAAGAGTAGACAAGTTGATAAAAAAACCTTTTTTTTTTTAAATAACGTGTAGCAAAAAAGGAAGAAAAAAAAAAAAATATAATCTACAACTGGCAATCTCAAACACGTTGAAAATGTCTCAAAAATGTAGAATATTTTATCAATTATGTTGGCACAGTAGTAACTTTAGTTCAGCATTTTTTAATCAACTTCCATTCACCATAAATAAAAAGATAAAAATAAAAAATATATTCACAGGTAAAATGAGTCACTATGTGTGTTTCAGGTGCAAATACTGAAGTTCAAGGTCTAAACCGTAAAAAAATAAACTACTAGTTTGTAATTTAAAAAGCGAAATGAAAAAAAAATAAAAAAAACAAAATAGAGCTCTAATATACAGCGGCAATATATTTTTTGATGTGAGTGTCATTTTACATTTGGATCATTGCCCGTCTTTAGTCTCGGTTATATTTTTTACACTAACATAATATTATTGCATGAANTTTAGTTTAAAAAAAAAAAAAAAAAACGACAAAGGAATGATAATTAAAATTTTTAAAAATAAATATTCATAAGTTTGACAAACACACAGTGAGTGTTGTTTAAAAATTTTAAAAAAATATAATTTTTTTTTACTGCTGAATATGCTTACTGAGCATATATAATATTTACTAAACTATATATATTATAGTATAGTAATACTCTAGTAAACAAAAGGTAAAATTTTTTTTTTTTTCACTAAAAGGTGCAGTATAGGATATATGCAAGCTTGGGATAGTCTGAGAGTATAACCCTACAACATAAATGTGAATATGTAAATCTCTAGAGAGCTGTTGCAAGACTTTTGACGTTGAACATGCTCGAAAGGGTTTATATATACATGTAGCACATAACATGTAAGACCACTGGAGTTATAAGTTTAGTATCGTTAGTACGAAGTGGACCGCAAAAGTTGATATTAAACCTTGCCATCACTTGATCATAACTTTGTTGGTTTGAGTGCTTTTTGACTTAAAAATATATATCAATATCGAAAAACCAACATAATATTGTATATCCTGTGATAAATTTTTGTTTTTTTTTCTTTCACTTATTGTTGTTGAATTTGTTATCGACCACTTTTTGTCATTTGTTTTTTTTTTTTTTTTAATTGTTTTTTCGTTTTTATGGTCTTTTGTTTTATAAGATTACAATTTTTATCTGTCAGTAAAATTATATAATGTCATTCTCGACAAAGAGTCATTAATTTGTCGACTCAAGTTTTTTTTTCTTTTTTCTTTTTTCGAAAAATCTCTAAATCATTTTGGTGCTTTAGCTTTTTATAAGCGACAATTAATTTTACTTTTACTACAAACTTTTTACGTTAAATTTTGAAAGAATGGAAAGTGACGGCTTGAGACTGTCCAGTGTCGCAGTTATTAAAAAAATTTAAAAATTTTTTAATCATCAAAATAGATCTATATTTTTATTTGAATTTTAATTCAATATTTAGTTTGAATTTTAAAATTTAATATTTAAATTTTTCAATGATCTAACTAAAATATTTACTCAGCATTTTAATTTTTTTTACAGGTTCATAATTATTTTATTTTTAATGTTAATTTTCTATTGAATTATTTCTATTTAATTTTATTTAATTTCAGTTTAAACATTTAAAAATGATAAAAATTGAGCATATTTTTTTCACTCAACAGTCACGCTTGACTAGGCTGACGACACAACCACCTCAATATCATCACGAGAATCATCTTGAGCAAGCCCACTACTATAAGCTGACCATCGTTAAAAGTTTTTTTTTTTTTATAGTTCAAAATCTATTGCCGTTTGCAAGACACATTAAAAAAAAGGGACCTTGAAAAAAAACAGTCTCATTTAAAGATTTTATTATTCAATTATAAATTAATTGTCAAAAAAAAAAAAAAATTGAGTCTTATCAATCTTTCAAATTACTTTTTTGATTTGTAAATTTAATAGAGTCTATATATTCCATTCTTTTTGGCTATGAATATTCTTTGTAAATAATAAAAATCAATAACTATTATCAACATTGATCTAAACTTAGACAAAAAAAAAATGGCAAGTTTATTACTAAGTTTTTTTTTGTTTTGTTTATATATTAATATACTCATGTATCAGATTCTTATTGACAGCTGATGTCATTAACAATTCCAAGTCCTTCATTTAAAATGCTTTAAAGTAAACTTCAACAAACTAGAAACAACAAACTTTAATCTTATTTTAACGGGTATATAATATATTAAAATATTATAAGGAAAACCAAGTTAGCAAAAATCATGTACCTATATAAAAAATTTAAAATAAAGTTTCATATATTTTTTTTATCATTGAAGTTGATATAATAAATAAATAAAAAAAAGTAACTAAGTCGCATTTTTTATTTTTAATATTTTGTTTTATTTGTAAAATGCCATTGGCAAAATACTTTACATCAAAAACCACGTGCGCTCTTGATATATACCGTATACACTTTAGATTCTCTTCCTATGTATCAAGACATATATCCACTCGAACTCTTCACTATAATACTTGACTCCCTTCTGAATTGTACTTAGATATATATACCTCCCTTCAACTATATCTCCCACGTTGTGGACGACCTCGAGAAAAAACCACTTTACGCTCCCGCATTTTTACACCGTCTGTATGTCTTATTTTTATTATATATTTTTATCGTATTGCATTAACTTGGCACATCTTGCACATTGCAATGGAAAATTTAAAAGCAAATAACTAAAGAAAAATATATATATAAAAATTGAAAAACTTTTTATATAAAATTTATGTTTTAATTTATTTTTATATTTTTTACAAATTAAAAAAAAAATATAATGAACAGATGGTCAATGATACAATTCATTACGACATTTCATTCACTCGAATGTTTTTCTGTCTTTTAATATATTTTTTTTAAATACCTTTTTATTCATTTGAAAATGCAAGTTTATTATTAAATTTTTTTTTCTCTCTTTTTTTTTTTCGAGTGTTAAGTAAAGAGTTTTTTAATCAACTAGTCACTTTTTTTTTTATTTTGTATATGAGAAACATGCATTTACAAAAATTTAATTTATTCATGTATATAATAGATGGTTTTTTTTTTTTTTTTAATGACGTGACTGACTATCAATTATCCACCACAAACTCGTGTTATATTTTACTCAAAAGTCATTAAGAATGACACCCCAATTGTTGAATTTAACAAATTTTTAAAATAAAAAACAAATGCAATTGAATAAGAAAAAGAAGAATATATAAATGCACAAATGAAATGAGATGTTCAGAAGGTTTTTATTATTTTTTTGCAAAGAAATTTCAGAGTAATGCCAAGAAAAAATCAGAGTTACTTTTTAAAATCATCTGAAAGCTTTAGTCACATTTAAAGTCTCGAAATTATCATTAATCACAAAGATCATGTTAATATGTTCATCAGAAAAACGATAAAACTACAAAAGAAAATCTATAATTATTTGAAATAAATTAAATAACTTTAAAATCATTAAATCCTCAAATAAAATATTGTATAATTATATTATTTTCACAAGTCATTTGCAAAATTAGATTTCCTTTTGATTTTTCATCAATCAACCGATTATTATTCAATCCAATAATACGATTTAATAATTAAAATAATACAATTTAAGCTTATACTTGACCTGCAATAAATTTCAAATTAAAATAAATATTTCTAAAAGCTAATTTACCACAATCTATATATACTTGAAATAAACTCGTCCATATGTAACATCAAATATTAGACTATATTTTTTGTATAATAAATTCAAGGAAAACTGCTTATGTGATATTATCAATAATGTAGATTAAATATATATTGAAATCACATGGTCCATGGTAAGTGAAAATTCAATAAAACGCGCACGTGCGATGAAAATCATACGAATAACTCTCTAAACTCTAACATTTTACTTCAAAGGTTATTTTTTTATCATTTTCTTTTTCTTTTTCTTTTTTATATTTTAATTTAATTTTTTTTTTAGCTTGAAAAATAAATGTTATTAAATGAATGGGGGATGTTCTTTTGATTTATGCTCGCGTGTTTATTCAACCATGATCGTAAAGAAAAACATGAATTATATATATACATGAATATATGTGTATGTGAACGTGTATGTGAACGTCCATAATCTAAAAGTTACGATGAACGAACGTATAAACGATAGTTCTTTTTATTTTTCTTCATTTATTTATTTTTTTTTTCTATTACTCTGATCGAATCACTTTGGAATGTGTTTAATGAAAATAGCGAAATAAAATTTTTACGAGCTAAAAAGAAGAAATAATAATAATGATTATAATTTTTTTTTTTTTTTATATATTGAAAGTGTTCTTGGCAAAATTACATATACAAACGTCTGTTCAATAATAAAAGCATCAATCTACCGAGTGCAAAAATAAGCAAAAAAAAGATTTTGGAAGTTGGTGTATACAAGAATAGTGATGTCCGAGGGATATTTTTACTTTTTTATTGCTGAATAATTCTTGAATAAATAAATTTTTTATCAAAAAACATGAGAGTATGCAAGACTAAGATAAAAATATATTTTTCGAAATGCAGTAAATGTCGATTGTTATCAACAGTTACATTTATTTTTCTTGTATTGTTTTAAATTACAAAAGTCAACATTGTCACAAGCTAAATTTTATCAATAATATTTTTATATCCATCGAGATAATTTTAAAGCTTTTTGTGACAAACTTGCGCACAATCTGTCTTGAAAGCACTTTATTTAAAGAGCTTACAACAATATATAACTCAAACTGTCGTTAAAAAATATAAACTTATTGACATAAAATCTATATAGAAATAAAAATAATAATTTATATTATATTTTATTGGCAAAATATTAATTTAAAATTTATTTAAATGTTGATTACTGTAACATTTATTTACAAGTAAATTTTAATATTTAAGCTAAATGTTTAATTAACATCTAAAAAAAAAAAATATATAAACCTATTTGGCATTTTACATTATCTTTCTAATTATGTAGTATCACCACATGTAATATTATTCCATAATCTATATTTTGCGATTGCCGGTATTTAAAGAAAAACATTTTAACCAAGAACATGATCATTATTTGGTTAATGATGATCTCGTATCAGTATAACGTTGGCTAGCGGTGTTATAGCGGCTTATTTTGATGTTCAATTTATACCTGAGGCATGTTCATTTCATATCATAACAATTTGTAAATATCAAAATATAGAAAAAAAATTGAAGTTTTTGATTATAGTTGTATTGTATAATTTAATATCGAATTATTAATATCAAATTTCATTTTATATTTTCCAAATATTGCCCTTTAAAATTGAACACAAAAAAAAAACCCATATAGATCATAAATCATATATTATGGAAATATATTCAAGTATAGAATTTATTTTTTTTTTTTTTCTAAAAAACAATTAATCATAGTTGAAAATAAAACTCGTCATTGAATTTAATATAAATGAATTTACACGTAAAACGATTACAAAAACAAACACTGTACACAAGTGTGGTCAATTTCTGCGTGACCTCAAACCACGATTATATCCGGTTATTTGTGCGGTCAGTCATCAAAAGAGGGATGAAATCGAATCACCGTAAACAAACCACCTAATGATGGCAATAAGCAACCTGTGTGTTTTCCTGCATAGATATACAAATGGGGTACGTATTCTAGGTCTAATTATTTAGTCATTGTCAATATGCGAATACTCTGAGAGTTTTGATATCGAAAAATTTTAAATATATTTTCCATCAATTATACACCTATTATTAAATTAAGACAAAAAACATAAAACGTTTTAAACTTATGAAATTAGTATTCAACAACTATTAATAAATATTTTAACTTGTAAAAAAGCCATTGAACATAAAAAAAAAAAAAAAAAAACTCTTCAATGAAACTTTTTGTACTCTTTTATTTATTTTTAAAAAATAATTTAATTTTTTTATTTTTTCTTTTTCTACAACACAATGTCAATCGGCATTCCGTTTCATAAAAAACTAGCACAAAATAAAGAAAAAAAAAAAAAACAACTCAGTCTAATTAAATGTCAACGAGGAAATGCGGGGGATGAATAGTATCCGCGTTTGACATCCGGGAAATGCCCGTTATCCTACTGGACCTAGTCCTACCTCAGTCTACGCATTCTTTCCATAGTTAGCATCGACTAAAAATCTATATAAAACTTTTTTTTTTTTTTTTTTGATATTTATTTGACTTTATAACACTCAAATTGCTGAAATATTCACGAGAAAACTTTTTTTTTATTTCAATTTTAAAAAATTATTTTTCATAGTAATAAACATTGATTGTTATTATTAATAGTTTTTTTTTTTTTAATTTAATATGATTTAATGACTAACGGTTGAAATGCTTTAATTGCAATAATATTAATTTGTTTAAATTTTAATTGAACATCAGTAAAATTTGTATAATTTTTTTAGTAGGAATTTTATGACTGAAAATTACTAGGTATCAATTAATTGGATCAATCAAATTATATGTATTCATGTGTCAATTTAACAATCGCAAAAGTAAGAATAAAATGTTTTTATAAAAGTAACAAATAAAATAAAATAACAATTTTTTTTCATACTTGATACAATTTGATATTGCCTCACTTATGATTCATAAGTTATGAAGCAGTATAATCGACAATGGATGCTGGATAACAATTTCGGAAATGAAACAAACGGACGCGAAACATCCTGTATGTAGTCATGATAAAGTAATAGAGATGAGACTACTCGTTTGAAAATTTTAAAAATATATAAAATATCATTTAATTACAAATAATAGAAAATTCTATTTTAATCTTTTGAGCTATGATTTAATGAAACATTTGATGAAAGCTAAGTTTATAAAAAAATATATGTATATATTTTGTAGATATTATTTGTTCAAAGTATATTATGAATATTATGATGATAAACAAAACAAAGACAAGTAAAAGAAAAAAAAAAATTTTAATTGATTAAATAAGCTCGATAAAAAGTTTCATAAATTTTACAAAGAGTTTTTGTTGTTTTTTTCTTTTAATTAAAAAAAAAAAGTATTTATTTTCAAATTTTATCTCATTATAATAACATTATTTATAACTCGCTTTATATAAATTTAAGAATATAAAAAAAAAAGTAAATATAAATTGTTGCAAATATAAAAAATTCAGGTTATAAAATGTCATAACCATTTTCTTTTTTAAAAGCCTTTTTTTTTTTTTTCTTTATAAATATTTTTATTATTATTATTAAATAATAAAAATTATAATAATAATTTGTTCATGTATTTTTGCAAAAAAGCTTTTTAAGAATATTTTAAGGAAAGCTCTACGTGAAACAATAACAAAAAATAAATGTAATTATTTATTTATTTTTGATCCAGCTTTTATCATCTTTAAATAAATATTAAACTCCTTATAAACGCCATGGTCCTAATTTTATTTAATAATTTATTTTATCTAGGAAAGAATAAAATTTTTATTTATTCAATTTTTTGAATAATACCATTCATGATAAACTTTTTTTTAAATAATTTTTTTAGGATTAATGTTTATAATTCCACGAAAGAATTAAACTATTTTACAGACAATAACTTTTTTTTTTTTTTTGTTATTAATAAAAATGGAATAAAAATAGAATAAAAAAAATATTTTAAATGTTTAAATTAAGTAAATATTATTTAAATCAAGTATCTATACAAAAAAATAAAAAAAAATAATTTAAATTATTTATAAATCTCAATGTTTACAATAATACTCAACTGATAATTTTGTTGACACTGTCATTTCAAAATAGTACAACAACAAAAGTGTATATATTTATTGAATAAATAAATGTAATTTGTAAAAGCTCATATGTGTTTTTTATTTAAAAATAATATTAAATAAATAATTGAATTTAAAAAAACGAATAAATAAAATTAATGAAACTGATTTATTGATATAAAAATAATGTGGCTTTTATATTTGGTTGGTTAGATATAAAGGTACAATAATAATTGTATAAAAAATTAAAAAAAAAATAAAGTAATTGCATAAACAGATAGTATGACATTCATAATATTATGTGTGTTGGTCGTGTTACGAGGAATGTATGCTTTGCACTCGAAACTTGCTTGTTCAATGAGAGGCTAACTTTACAGATTTTCACAAGGGCATAAATACATTTCAATTATTTTACCCTTCCTCTTTTAATTGTTTTCAATATATATACAAATTTTCAATGTTCATGTTCAATACATAATAACATTGTATTTCAAAATGAATAATTATTAAAATTTTTGATTTTTTTATCAACTATGTTTTTCAAAGGTTAAAATATAGTTCTAAATTTTTTTTATCTTTTCTCTCTTAGTAATTGGCTTTTCTAATTGGAAATATATATTTTTTTTTTTACACAAAATAATAAGTACGATTAAAAAAAAGAAATGTACATCAAATTTCTGCTCATTGAATTCGGAAAAAATTGCTCAAATCACAATCGTACGGTGTCAAAATTAACACAAAAAAAAAAAAAAAANAAAAAAAAAAAAAAAAAATATCTATATCTATCTGGTGGATAATAATTATTGTATATCAGCTAAATGAAAATATCATGCCATGAAATATACGACATGTATGTACTCGTTATAAATCTCTTGTATATTATGGTATTGTATATAGTAGCCAAGTTATAAAACTACGAGTGGCATCTGAGAGTTTCAAAGTTGAATGATTAGTGAAGAATATACTTCAGCTTGGATAAAAAAAAAAAATCTGTAAGAGATACGCCTCAGGATAAATTTGAACAACTGAGAAGTGACTTTTCTATAGTGTTGTGTCGATGTTGAGGGAAATAGAAAGGGAAGAGAAAAGAAGTATATAGAAGTAAACTTGATATGATGGCATTTTGACTTTTATTTTTAAGTGGGATTATATGTATCCTATACCTGTTTTACTAGCGAAGCATATATTTGGCTAATATATGATCAAATTATAACGAACCAAAATTATGTTTATAATTTTTTTTCATGTACTAGTTAAATGCGAATGTAATGATTAAATGTTTGCATATACATTTAGAATTTGAAAATTTAATTTTTTTAATTATTTTAATTTATCAAGTTATTTATAATTTGATAAATTTTCTTTTAAAAAAAATTAAAAATAAGAAAAATTCTTAAAATTAAACAAATTTAAGGAAAATTTTATTTTTTTGAATTTAAAAAATATGAAAATTCAGAGAATTTAAAATCCGAATGAGTTGTTAATTTATTCTTCAATTGAAAAGAAGAAAAATGAAGAAAATCCATCGAATTTAAATAAAAAACTAATTAATTTTATTTAAAAAAAAATGAAAGAATTTGAATGATAAATTATTTTTTAATTTTGATTATTTTTTTATTTACTTATTAGCTTAAAAAATATTTATTATTTCCTGAGGGGTAAGTAGATTAAAAAAAAAAGAGATTAACTCTCATATGCCACAAAATATTTTGACTTTTATTTCGTTGAAAATTGTTCATACTGCTCGCACCATTTGAAATAGTCAAGCTTTTTTTAGTATATTATTTTTCATTTTATTATATCCTGAGGATAGAAAAAGAAAAAAAAAATAAAATAAAATAAAAAAAAAAACTATATCATGATATATATGATTTTTTTTTTCTATCATCAAAGCACTTTTAATCTCTTCACTTTAAAAAAAATTCTATAAAAATCTAATAACTTGTTTATCCAAAATAAATAATTTATGGATAATACATTGTGACAATAATCTCAGACTGATACTGTCACTGTAGATTTCTCAGTTCTCTCGAGACCTTTTTATATTTTTTTATAGTTATTCTCGTTAATATCAACTTTTTTCTTTACATTTTGGTCGTTTTTTTTTTTCTTTCATTATTATCATACTTTATTCTTTCTTGTTAACTCAGTTTTTATAAAATTTATCACAAAAAAAAAAAACAATTTAAAACTCAAAGTGAAAAAAATAATAGTAAAAACTCAGGTAAAAATTAAATTCTAATTTTTCTTTTACTCTACATCAGTTCCTGTTTTTTTTTTAAATTATAATTCTTTAGATTTTATTCAGATATAATTATTTAGACAGACACAAATTGATAAAGTAATCGCACAGCTTATAAACAACCAACAAAAAAATTTAACAGCTTTTAGTATACATCTAAACAAATTGATATAATCATCAAATATAATGTCGAACTATTGTTATCAAATATTTACGTAAATTCATATTTGCATGATCTGAAAATCTTGTTGACATTTTGTTGATTGTCAGATGATTCTATATTTGATAGATATATATATTTCATCTGATCAATATATAATTTGATTACGTCTCTGTAGACAAATCCTACGTTGTACAACAAACACACTTTATGTTTGCTGATACAAGAATTACACAACTTATCGATCGTTACAAAAAAAAATTAATTAAATGTTTTTATTGTTTGTTTTTTTTTTTTTTTTTTTTGATACTTTACTAGAGTCTTAATCTTATAATTAATTAATTAAATTTAACCCAAGATACAAGTTAAAAAATTTATTTAACGTAAAGTTAATTAACTTGGATATAAAAAAAAAAAAATAATAAAACTCATTTATAACATTTATAGTTTACACAATATGAAATTTATTGTCAAATAAAAATCAATAATTTAATTAAAATAAATTTATATATGAGAAAATAATTTTTTTAATTATTTATATTATTAAATAAATAATTTTTATTAATCTTTAATTTCTACTATAAATATTTAATTTTTTTTATTCCTACTAAATTTATCAATTCATTCATAATTTTATCATCATCATTTTTTTTAATTAATTAACAATAACGTTATACGAAAATTATTATTAATAAAATAATAAACTGTATAATCAAAGTTGAGTAATAAAAAAATAAAATATAATCCCACACAGATAAATGAATGAAAAAAAAAATTAAATAAAAAATTCCATCAGTGTAAAAAGAGAATTTTGAATATGAAATTTTAGACGATGTAGTTTTGCCTTCAACTAATGAGCCACAAGAAGTATTATTATGATGAAGGTATATATGTATAATATACATCCTGTAAAAGCCTCATGTCATTGAGGCGTTTATTTCAAGCATTGAGCATCGCCATTACCACTTTCATCATCATAATCATGATCCAGTCGACGTCATTCTTCAAGATCTCTCTTGGGCCATTTTCATTCAACAACCATCTGATTCTACATATGTATAAACCTCACCAAGAGTCATTTGTCTCAATGGCTTTAACGTTATTCTCGATAAAAGTGCACCAATGTATAAAATTATATATACATTTATAACCCCAAGCTTTTTTGTTTTTATTTTCCCTTCAAATTTTCATGTACACGGGTAAATGTTAATGTATGTACCTGCATGCTACATCAAGTTTAATATTCTCAAAATAATCAAGTCATATTTGTCATTTAGAAAATTTATATAATATATCAATAAATAAATAATTCTATATTTGTCTTTTTTTGTTAATCAATAATTATTATTATCAATTTTCATTGTTGATTTTGATAATTAATTTTCAAAGTTTAGCCCATAAATAAGTTTGCATTTTAACCAACACGTTGCAAAAAAAAAAAAAAATCTACTAGACAATCTACAAACGTAAGACTACAATCTTCTTAATTTTTTTTTTCTCTAAATCTCTATACATTTATTCGTTTTATTATTATTTGATTAAACTAAAAAATACCAAAAAATAAATTTATTATTGTTAAACTCAATGCTTTAGAATTTTTTTTAATCGTATCGTTTCTCATAAGTCTAGGCCTATTATATATATTTTTTTCTTCACGTCATGCTACTTGGATTGTGGTTCATTGCTCTCTTGGATTTATACAGACAAACATATTTCATTATTTATTTTAAAAATAACTAAACCAAAAAAAAAAATACCTATATATAATAAGATTTAAATACATTAAATATTTTCAATCTTATGATAAATGAAGCAATGATTTTTTTAAACTGAATCTTAGATGTATATATATAGATTGTAAAGAGGTATGTTCATTTTTACTTGTCGATTGAAAGCGCCAAGCTGTCTGCCATTGGCCACGTGACGACAAGGCCACGGCAATGGGTCATTCTTCTTATTGCACATTAAGTACAATCTCATTCAATCGATTCGAATAATCTTCGTATTATCGCAATTTATATATAAATTTTTTTTTAATAACAAACTAATGATCATTATATAATCAAAGTATCAATTATGCAACTTTATCAAATGATTATTTATGTATAAATTAAATAAACTTGGCTATGCTAAATTAATTATAAATAACAAGAATATTTACAAGCTATATATATATCTAATTTTAAATTGCTCGAAAAGTCAAACAATCAAAATTATTTTAAGCATTTCATTTGAGATATTTGATTGAATTCAAATTGAGAATAATGTTATATCCTTTGTGGTTATTAATTCGTTTAATTTTCAATTTACAAATCATCATTGAATGACAATTATTTTAGTAATTAACGCAATAGAAAATCTGTATTATTCAATCAGCGATAAATTATTGATTTTCGAAATATTTTCAAGTTTTATTTTGTTAAAATTGATGTAATTTTTTATTCTATAGGAATTTTTTTTAAATCTATTGTTCAACTATTTACTCAATTTAACATATAAATTTTGATAAAAATAATAAACACCGACAGTATTTCTTTTTTTTTTTAGCATAAAATTCGTTGAACAATAAAAATAATAAAAATTCACTGATCGCAATATGATCGATACGAAATGCCGAAATGAATTTGTTATATAAAAAAAAAATAAATTAAAATTAACGAGAAATTTCATTGATGAAAAAATTCTTTATTCTATATAATTTCGATTAACTTGGTTGGTATACATATACAGTGTACAATTGGGGTAGAAAATGAACATGCATTAAGGCTCCGTTTAATCGAGTGTAATTATGGTTGCACCGAGTTACCAAGCTGCAGTAGTTATAGAAAAAAATGTCTCATCTTACTTTCTCTTTTAGTGCATATATATTATATATATATGTATGATACTGATGCTAAAACAAGTCCCCAAGGCTATCTCTAAAATACTTGCAAGTTTCCCAGTTGCATTGGTAATAAATATATACTGTTACGATTATGCTGCACTTAGGACTATCGATGGTCAAGCTATCTGGACAATTGTTAAAATAAATCATTTAACTAATTAACGTTTCAAATGGCTCCTTATCATTTTATTTCTTTATTCGACATTTTATATATATCTCGGAAAATTTTCAACTACATTATAGCTGCTGCATTTTATTTAAATATTTTTTTAGTTCACGAGAAATCTCAGTCCATTAAAATATTTTCATTTCAAAATTATTATATTTTTTTTTCTATTTCTATGTATTTTTATATGAAAATTATATTCAAAAAAAAAAATATTTTCACCAACGGAATTGTTGATGTTATTTCATCAGTGTAATGAAAAAAAAAAAATGGAAATATAATTTTTAAAAGTGGAGATAAAATGGTGTTGTTGAAGTGAAACATTATTATGACTTAAAAAAAAAAAAGCATCAACGTTGATTGAGTTTTATAATGAAATGCTTGTCGGCACTTTTGGGCACCTGATTATTATTGAATCCTTTTTTATTGTGGTTATATACCACCACATGGGTATAATTTTTGATGACTCAATTAATAAACAATTTGCAATCACATGCTTGGTAATTTATTGTTTCTTTAAATTCATGCATGAATATATGTACGCAAGATTTTGTTGCACAAGACCATTAAAATATCAAAATAAATATACAATCATTTTGCAGAATGATTTCAGTTGCAACTCTGTTTTTTGGTTGGATAATTCTTTAAAAGAAAAATTGACAGAATAGTTATAAAATAAAGAGAGTAGATGAATTTTTTAGGCATGGCTTTGATAGGATTAGACATAAAAAATATAAAAAAACAGTTGTAAAATGTAAATGTTAAATTTTTAACATCTTTGAATGTTCAATTAACATTAGCTCAATCTTTTTTACATTCAATTTGTTCACAAAATAAATGACAAAATAAAAATACAAACAAAAAAAAAGCTGATTTAACATTTTTTTTTTTTTTTAACTCTGTTTTGGAATTGACAAAAAATAAAATGTTTTTTTTTTTAAGTGTTCAACGTTTTAGCTAAATGTTGAATGACCATTAAAAAAAAAAAGAATGTAGAGCTATTTTGACATTCGAAAACTTTTAAATTCTGTATTTTTTAAACCATACGTCCACGAAATGAAACTAACTGCAAGTTAAAATCACGAAATTCTAAAGAAAATAAACTGTATATTATTATTAACTACACAAAATTAATTATAAATAAACAATGTGTTATATAATCACAGTGTGTTTACACAAAATCAAATATTCAATTAGTCAAAATATGAATCATATATGACCTAAATATATTCTTCGAGTTAATATGCGTGTATATTATTGATTTCATGAATATAACATGAAAATTAAATTTGGTTTTGATATATCAATCGATAAATTTAATGTCAATGCTTATTGTACAAGAATATAATATATATGTTGAGCTTCAATATGGGTGGAGGCGTGATTCTCGATATATATTTCGAGGCTCAATTCACACGAAATTCTGTTCTCGGCAGAGACAAATGGAATTTCATATATAGGCAATGTACAGCTTCATTGCTCTCTCTATTTTTACGCTTTTTATATTTATTTTTTTTATAAAATTATTTTACATCTTTATTGCAGACAAGTGTCTTGTCTTTATAGTAAAGAATTTATATCTTGAAAAACAAAAAAATGTATTTTTTTTTTTTTAGAAATTTTATAAAAATTTACTGAGAATATTTTATTGAAAATATTTTATCATAATTTTAATTGATTATTTCGTAGTAATTAATATTTTTAACAAAATAAATTATTCTTTATTTTTTCAATTCATTTTATTATTATATTTAACTAAAATTGAAATAAAAAAAATAAAATTCAATGAATGTGAGACTTTTAGTAAAGTCAAAATGTTTTATTACAAGTTTATTAATTTTTTTTTTTTAATACTTGATAGATAGTTTATTCTGAGAGTAAAAGCATCAGTTGACGTAAAACACACGCGCTATTTTTAATTTCGCTGAAAAATATGAATTTTTTTTTAAATAAAAATTTTATTTCCTCTTTTTTTAATTATTAATTTGAATACGTATAACATTTCTGTTATAACAGAAAAATTTTAATACTCTACAAAGTCATTTTGAAATAATTTTTTTTTTTTTTTTTCTAACAATGTGATTATTGCACATATGAAAAATCAACTTAAATGAAAAAAAAGAAAATAATAATTCAAACGATATTCAATTAATAAAGTTTTTTAATTAACGTTAAATTAATATATATAAAAAAGAGGTTGATTAAAAAATTTTTTACATTTAAAAATGATGTTTAAATGAAAGGATAAATATTATTTATATTAAAATTTTTATATAGGCATTTATAAAATAATATCAAAGTAAATCAATAAGCTATTTGAACTCGTTCTCATTAGACGTATTGGCGAGGCACTAATTAATAGAGATACTATAGCAACAGCACACAACTCATCCACAGATGTCTCATACACCTGTGAATACAGAGTTGTGAACGTGTTTCACAGGCGGTGCAAACGTCGCCAACAAGGGACATGGACCAGCCACGTCAATTGGATTAATTGCAAGTGTCATTATTATTCGTATTTGTCTCTATTATTTATTATTTTATTTTTAAATTTTTATTATAATATATATGTATACAAAAAAAATATATAATATTGAGTATATATACTACAAATTTAACATTTTTTTAATGTCGAAATATTTTTTATATTTTGACATTTATATGTCGATATTTTTTTTTCAAATATATTTAAATTGGATTTGATAGTTTAAATAAATTTAAACTTATACATCTAAAAAAATGTTAACGAAGCATTTTTTCTTTCATTGTGTTAATTCTAAAATTAAACGAAAAAAAAAAAAAAAAAAATGTTAACATAAAAATACAAGTAAAAAAAATGTCAATTTAACATTTATTTTTTTATTTTTAAACAAAATAAATGTATAAAAATCAGAATTTAACGTTTACATTTTTATTTACTGTGTACCTTTATTTTCATACGAAAAAATTCTTCAAATATTTTACTATAAATAAATAAATGTTTAAATAGCCAAAGTTTTTTGTTCAATCATATAGCAACTAGTTGCTTTTTTTTTTTTTTTTTGATAAAAAAAAACTATGTAATTTTAAAAAGTATGGTACAAAATTTGATTGAATAAATTTAATACTATTATAAAACTATGTTAATAACAAAAACATAAATTTGTTAGTATAAATAATTTGAATTAAAAATTTCATTATTTGATTAAAGCTTTTTTTTTTTATTGTCAATTTCAAAATCCGATAAATTCATCAACTTTTTAGGACAAAAAAAAACTAAATTTTTATTTTTTAATATTGTTTCAAGTTAAATATTTAAATATATGAAAATTGAAAATATATCATCATTATATTACCTAGTTTTTTTTATCGAATAACAAAATTCCTCCAATTTTTATTGAAATAATTTTTTTCTCATATTCAAAACGTACGTGACCATACATGTTTTGTAGGAATAGAAATGTGAAAATTTTCAAGTCGTCGAAATGTAAATGTATATACAAAAAAAAAACACTAATTTGTTAGTTTTTTAAAAAAAATATATAGTTTGCGTTGTGTTGCATAAATGAAATTTACTTTTTACAAGTGCATGAATAACTATGAGTCTTCAAGTAAACATACATCTACAAATACATTTCCAGATTAGTAGGTGTGCATAGAAAAAAAATATTTACATTTAAATGTATAGAGAAAATAAGGTACAAGTGTAAACGATGCGATTTTAGCACATACATTAACTTACGCAGATGTTAATCTTTCTTCAATCATACATTAAGAAAAAAAAAAAAACAATTTTCAAGTAAAATTATTATTTCTTCATATGAAAGAATATAAATTTAAAAAATAAAAATTACTTTTTCGTAACAGAAAAAATAGAAGATATTATCAGCCAATATTTAGTGAATTTAAAATTTAAAATTTAATTATTTTTTTCTAATAAATAAAAAGTATTTATTTGTCTCACTTTTCCATAAAATTATTAAAAATTTTTTGTCGAATAATAATAATAATAATAGTTTAAACAAAAAAATATTGTATCTAACAAAAAAAAAAATGCGAAAAATTCTTCATCATCATTTAAAAGTTATAGTAAAAAATTATATAGTATATAGCTTTACCGTTTTTATTTTCTCTACTAAATTTTATATATGGACTATAAAATTCATATATCTATGTATGAAATTTTCGCGTCAGCATTTGTCCTATATTGGATATTTTGTATTTGAATTATATATAGAGAGTTGGTTCGTTATCTCAATGGTACAATTGACACGCGTGATGATGGAAATGTATATAAAATATTTTATATTTGTGAGTGAGTGTGTGTGTAGAGATTTCATTACAGATATTGCAGGTAGTTGGAAAAGGGAATGATGATACCTATACTATATAAGATTAATATAGAACGTTTCCCCATTTATATGAATATCTATTAAAAATATTCCATCAAAAATAATAACGATTTGATATATTTATCTGGCAGACAATAAAATGCCAAACAAGTGTTTATTTATTGCTAAAAAATAGTAAAAAAAAAAATCGTTAATAATTAGCTGTTTAATTTTTAACATCTTTTAATGTTAAATTGTTAGAATTTATTTGAAATTTTATATATAAAATTATAATTTATATTATTTATGAATATAATGATGCCTGCACAATGAGATAATCATTAGCATGCTTATTTATGCGTAATTATTTTGTAACAATAAGAAATTTTCACGGGCGATTTATTTTTCATTATGATAAAAGTATATTCACAAGCTTGAATAACTGTGAATTTAATTGTCAGATTAAATATTTGTAATGCGTGTAGGTTTATATCATCACTCTACACATTTTGTTGAACAGATCATGATGATGATGCTGATGACAACGATGACATAACTTTTTTCTTTCTTAGAAAGATGTCAGTATAATTTATGTTAAAGAAAAAACAAAGCATATATAGACGCATTTTTATGATGACGTGACTACACACGATAAAAAAGTAACTTTGATATTAAAACTGATGACAATAACTAATGAGAATCATTTTAAAATACACTTGAGTGCTTAGATGTCATTTCAAATTTCATGGCGAATTTATTTATATTCAAAAATTATTATTAGTTTTATTAAAGCAACTATTAAACTGATGATTAAAAAAAATAAAAATAAAGCCCTTAATTGAAACAATAAATGATACTTAAAAACGTTTGAACCACAAAAAAAAATAATTACATTAATCAATTTACTTTCAGCATATTGCAAAAATAAAAGTTTAACAATTTCAGTTTTATGTGCTCAAGGGTTAATTAATTAATCAATTTATAGCACAACAATCAACTCTGAGTTGATTTTTTTTTTGTCCTATGCCTAATTGTAGCCTCTTTAGAGCTAATATCCAGAAAAAATTGCTACATTAGTACCTAAATACTGCCAATAAAAGCTATTACTTTTTTTTTACTAATAAATCACTTTGGAGTATCATGATATCATCAGAGATCGTGGGTAAACTTAAAGAATCAATTAATTATTTAATTTTTCAAATTAAACATAAGATAAAATAAATTATTAAATTAATCATTCATTTATTATATTATCAATGTATAAATCTATCAATTAATCAATCGATCTTGCTTGGAGCGTGATAAAGAACCATTCTGATCGGCTATTACAAGATTAAACATTCATCCTTTAACTTATGATTTATTTTAATCATGATAAATATTTTTTTATGCAAGATATATCAACTAATATAACATTACAATAATTGATATATTCATCGATAAAATAAAAAAAAAAGAGTTATCCATCACATTTTGTAGAGAATAGAAAGAAAAAAGAAAAAAAAAAAACATTTTTTTTGAGCTATCAAGAGACCAGTAGTTGATGGAGGAAGTTTCCAACATGTTTATAAAGAGAAAAAAACGTTGAATGAAATAATAAAAGACAGAAAATCAAGTACATATTGTAAAGAAAAATATATATACATGTACATTAATGCCTGATGTCAACATATGTATATAGAAAAAGAAAATGACACGGTTATATTATGAAGGATAAAACAAGACAGATGTTACTTATACATTAATAGAAGGTTAAAATGTATGTATAAACAAGCCTCGACATATTGTCAAGCAATATGATAAAATGAGACAATCGATAGAGTCATGTATTTCGTGAGAAAAGTATATTATTCAAGATATAAGAGTAATGAAGACACAATGATAACTGTAGAGTAACAGAGTGCAACGTTTTAGAAGTTTCTGGCATCAGGATAACATACAAAGATGGTAGTTTTGTATTAAGAATTTGTATTGCAAAGGGCAAACTATTATGCAAAAAAATTTTTAAAAAATATCAAGATCATGTAGAAATAATTTATTGATTTACACAATATAACGTGCATGAAAAATTATTAATTTTAAATTATTAAATTAAGTAATCTACGTTTAATGGAAAAAATTTATTATTATTTTATTTATTTATTAATAAAATAAGTAATAATTTTTCAAATAATGTTTATTTTTTTTTTCTTTTTTTTCTATTTATATTTAAAATTAAAAAGGCTCTAAAAATAAAAATTACAGCATCACAAGTCCATTTATTTATCTGTATTTTCTTTGACATTTTGAATGACGGTAAAATTTTAATAATTATTCAGTAAAAAATTATTTTAAAATCAAGAACACGAAATTGACAATTTTACTCAAATTTAATTTATTTTGAAACCATCAATCTGAATTAAAACAAAGTACTTTATTAATATCAAAAATATATAAATAGAATTTTAAAAATAAGTCTAGCTTTGTATTTTTGTAAAAAATTATTAAGTAATATTTATGGATAAATTAATTTGACTATTTCAAATCGAAAAAGGTAATCTAGGGCAATGGGATAAAAGACCACATATACTATACGAAATAAAAGTAGTTAAAGAAGGATCGATATGAAAAATAAAAGTCAATGCAACAGGTCGTTGAAATTTTAGCACGACTAACCCACTGTCTACTTTTAATATTTTAAAAAATATATTTCTTTTGCCAAAACGATTTTTTTTTTTCTCTTATACAATATAATTATATCTGATGTAAGATCAATGTATATTTTTCTTGTCGTCAGATTTATTTTGAGCCAATTAATATAGGTCGATCATCCATGTCAATAAATTAAAAAAAAAAAAAAAAATTNTTTTTTTTTTTTTTTTTTTTTTACAATGCAAATCTGATCGATTTCAGAAAGACCGAGACATATCGTCGGCAGGGATCAGACAAGTTTTTTTATTTTTTTTATTTTTACCCGACAGTTTTATGGTAAAAGAGAGTGATGTTTTTTTTTTTATTTTTCGTCTTTCCCCCCCTTCTTGTTGGTTGTGGGATTTCATTCAAGTGCTGTATATATAATATCGTTTTTCAACATTATATATTGTTTTTTATATTTTTTTAATTTTTTTACCACCCCGTGGGCTGTTCTCCACGCCCCAATGGCACGGATCCAGGGCGGACTTGCAACTCTGTGCTTTGACTTAAACCGATAACTCCTTAAAACACACATGAACCATACAGTGTGATTACTTTTTTTTTTTTTTTTTCATCTCAT
>MKYW01000013.1:67959-116164 GCA_015776835.1 Aphidius ervi | reverse complement strand
GTGTGTTGGGTTTTTTTTTTTTTGAAGATTATTTTTATCATAGTTTGTGAAATTGAGAAATATTTTATTTAAAGAATATATCAAGATTGATTATTAATTTGTTAAAAATATATTAATGAAATAAAAATCATGGAATACTCTTATGATGTTGATGAAGTGCCTCAAGGTAAATTACCCTCAATAAAACATGACATAAAACAAGCAAAGATGTTTTTAATGAAAGATAGCCCAGAGTCTGGAGATAGCCTGTTAGTTTCTTCAATCAATTAACAAAAAAAAAAAAAAAATAAAGCCAAGTTTAAAAATAATTAATAATTTGTCTTTTAGATACAATCATTTATCAGAATTATTGAATAAAATATTATCAGAACGTCCAAACAATGCTGTCGATATTTTTGAAGAATATAGTAAAAAAATAAAAGAACAAAGATACAAAGTAAAAAATAATATTCAAGATTTTTATGTTCCAATTGGTGATTATGATAATGCAAAAAAAATCATTAAACTTTTTCGGGTATTTATTCATATTTCTTATTTTTTAATAAATTTTATAAAAATTTAATTAAACACAGTAATATATATTATTACTATTTTGAACTATAATGTAGATGATAAAAGAGAAAGAAAAAAAAGATATTAATATTATAGAAAATGAAGAAAAAAAAATAATACAAAATTTATTTGATTTATTTTATTATTTTGAACAAATTGACATTGGTTTACCACGTTCAGATTTATATATGTTGAATCTATCAATCAGAAAATTAGTCAACGAAAAGCCAATTACAAAACCAAGGTAAAATTAATAGTTTCTAATTTATATCAAAATGAAAAATAGTTGATAAATTTATAATACGACTAATAATTATCCTTGTCAAAAAAAAAAAGATAGATTATTGCTATGAAAAGTATATTGTTATTTTTTTTAATTGAAATTTTTTAATAATATTTAAATAATGAATGAATATTTTAGTTTTTAGATTTCAATATGGCAATAATAACAAGTATATTAAATATAAATTAGTTTCAATAATATATGACTTTAATATATACAAGTGTATTATTTATTTATTGAATTTATTAAATTGATTCATAAAATATTAACATTATTATTAATAATAAATAATGATAATATTCTACGAATCCTTTCAGTATAATTAAATTAATTATGATAAAAAAAAAATAAACTGAAAATAAAGGTTAAATAAGGTAAATAAAAAAAAAGTTTAAAACCAGAGTAAATAAAAAAGTTAAATTAAAATAAAAATCTAAATTTAGAACTAGAAAATTAAATTAAAATGTAAAAAAAAAAAAAATAAAAAAGAATTGTAGAAATTCAAATGTAATATAGAGTATAAAAAAATGTGGAAAATAAATTAATGAAAATATTGTATAGGGCAAGTAAGAGTGAAAGTTAAATAGAAAAATAAAAGATGAATTAAATTAATAAATAAATAAATAACTCAGTAAATCAACAAAATAATTACCAATAAACTTTTTAAAATTTTAAATATTATTCAAAAATCTTGCATGTTTCTAATAATAATTATCACTTCATGATTTTATTTTAACCAAAATAATTTTACCCAGAATATTTAGTCATGTAATCAATAAATCTAAACTATTATTAGTCACCTCAAAAATTTCGCTCAATATTTTTATCTTAAACAATTAATATTTACAGATTCTGGGGCAAAATTCTCGGCAAACCCAAGAATTTTTATGTTCTCGAGGCTGAATTTACAAAAGAAGAGCTTTCACGTCGTCTTGAAGTAAGCAAAATAAATTGAATTAAAATAATTGGCAAATGAAAAATCCGAAGTATATATAAATGATAGATTTATTTAATCTCAAATTAAATTGCAGTTGGAGATAAAAACTGTTGATGTAGAAAAAATAAATGATGATGATAGTAGTGGTGATAATAAATCTAGTATTGAAAAAAAATTGAACAGTGATAGCACTTCACGAGTACACATGGTTCTACCTAATCAAAATATACCACCAGAAACAATTGGCACTGGAACTAATAAAAAAGTACTTTTAAATTATTAAATTAAACGTTCATGTTTAACCTTTTTTAATTCTTTTTTTTTTTCTAAAATCAACAAATTAACGGTATAAAAATAAAATTTATTATTCTTTGAAAAAAAAAAAAAAAAATGAATTAACTTCAGGTATACTACGTGTGCAATTTTCCAGGATTGGATGAGTGGATTGAATTACCCTCGGTCTTGCCTTTACAAATTATATTAGCTAAAAAAATATTACACTATTTTACTGGTTGTCTTGATACTTTGGTAAGTATTTTAATGGTCAATGACAATATTTATTATTAATAATAATAATTTTATTTATCAATTTAAGATTCACACTTATCCTTTATATCCTGGCAATGAGGGTAATTATTTGCGATCACAAATTGCACGTATCAGTGCAGCAACATTAATATCACCAATTGGATTTTACACATTTGAAAATGAAGATAAGGATCCAGAAGAAGTGGAAGAAGTCGAAGTAGAAGAAGTCGAAGTAGAAGAAGTCGAAGAAGAAGAAGAAGAAGAAGAAGAAGATATTAACGAAGAAATTGGAGAAGAAGAACAAGAAGAGATTGAATACAACGAAATTGGTTTGATGTTTAACAAATTAATCAATCATTGAATTAACTAAATTTGTAATTAATTATCAACTGTTTATAATATTTAGATACATCAATTATAAGTGAAAATCACCATTATAAACCACTACCAGTCAAGGAACTTGTGGATCCATCAATGTCTAACTGGTGTCATCACAGTGAGTATATTCTCTCGCAGGGTCGTACTGTATGGTGGAATTCTACTGATGAAACAGAGCCCAAGGTACTAACATCAATTTAATCACGAATATAATATATTCATGAATTATTCATAGTTAATAAAATCTTGGTTCATAACGAGTTGTTGTTTTTTTTTTTTTATTTATTATTTATTTTCAAGGGTGATGATGATGAAGAAGAAAAAGAAGAAGAAAAAGAAGAAGAAGAAGATGATGAAGAGAATGAAGAGAATGAAGATGATGACAAAGAATATGTAGAAGAAGAAGAAGAACAACAACAACAAGAACAAAAAGATGTTAAAAGAAAAGACATTGATGTCAAAAAGGAAATTGGCCCACCGTTATTAACGCCATTGTCTGAAGATATTGCAACTGATGGGATGCCATATTGGACAGCAAGATTGTCATCTAGTATTCAACAAGATACTTCATTTGCTGTTGTCAGATCAAATATATGGCCAGGAGCATTCTCTTTTGCAAATGACAAGTATACTTATTATTTTAATTTAAAATAAAAATAAAAAAACAAATAAAGAAATATATTTATATATATAACGTTGTATTTATAATATTTATGATTATTCATTGTGTGCCTTTAGGACATTTGCAAATATTTATATTGGCACTGGACACAAATACAATGTTCAGAATTTTTCTCCACCTTCAATGCCACCTGTCCAAGAACAATACAAAATTGACTTGGATATTATGGAAGTTCAGGATCCAAGCATTGAGGAGGAAGAAACTCAACATCTCACTAGGATGACAACACCAGTGATGAATAATTCAGAACTTGGTATGTATTTTTTAATTATATTTATATAATATATTAAAAAAATGACAAATAATTTTAAGTACACATTAATCATTGCGAATGATTCAAGGCTGAACATAAATCATAAGCGGAAATTTGCATTTGTTTTTTTCGATTTTTTCCTGATATTTCTTAAATTAAAATTAGTTTAATTGAATTTTAAAAAAATAATACGAATTATTATTTATATTTTTTAATGTTAAATATAAAAAATTCAACAGATTTTGGAGAATCTTTTGAGGATCATGAAAACACCAATGACCAAGATGAAGAAAGTTATGAATCTGATGAAAAAATTGTTGAGTTAAATTAGAAAATTATAACTTATCTTGTTTTATAGTAAAAAATAAAAGTTTTGTTGTTTTAAAAATACAGCCTGTTTTATAGAAAATTTATTTTTTAATTTGTATTTTCAATCAACTATTTAATAAAATTTATTTCTTAAATGTTTAACTGATATTTTTTTAAATAAAAATATGAATAAAAAAAATTGTTATTTAAATTTTGAATAGAAAATAAAAAAATGGGTTAATTCAACGTCTTGATTATTTCGAATCAGTTTTAATTTATATAAAAATTTGTATAGACAAATCCAAGAAGACAAGACGACCTCTAGTCTTCATGAGTTAAATCTAAGTTTGATTCTAAGACTAAAACTCCCGCGAAAATACTAATCATAGTTTAGAATGTACCATCAGTCGAGCGAGTAAACGAAATGATCAGATGGCAGCTTCATTTCTTTCCAACGTTCTGAGAAGTTTCCCTTTCCCCCCTTGTTCAACCATAAGACCCGTGAAAAAAGAAAAAAAAAAAAANAAAAAAAAAAAAAAAAAATCTTTCCCTCTTGGCTTTTAGATCTGTATGAGTGAGTAGATTAGATAATTAAATATTCAATCATAATTCAAGCGCAGTTACTACTACGACACAATAAAAAAATTACAAAAAAAAAACAGGTAAACTATCAATTTGTGCAAACTCATTGAAAATAAACGATAAAAATTAATCAACAAAAATGACAAAAATCGTGATTTTTGGATCAACCGGTATGACTGGTCTTTGTGCTTTGGAGCATGCTGTAAAAAAAGGTAAAAATTATTTAAACAAAAATAAAAACTCCAAATATAATTTAGTTATTAATTATCAAATTTTGTTATTACATAGATTTACAAGTTCGTGTATTTGTCAGAGACGAATCAAAAATTCCAGAAAATATACGTGGAAAAGTTGAAGCTATTGTTGGTGATGTTACAAATGCTGAACAAGTTGATAAAGCTATTGTTGGCCAAGAGGGTGTTGTCGTTGTTTTAGGAACACGAAATAACTTGAGTATGATTTTTCTTTTATCATTTAAAAAAATTGTTATCCTAAGTCAAACATCTTATCTTATTAAATAAATAATACGTTTTTTTTTCTAAGGTCCAACAACTGTACTTTCTGATGGTTTAAAAAATATCATTGCCAGTATGAAGAAAAATAATGTTGAAAAAATATCTGTCTGTTTATCAGCATTTTTATTTTATGAACCTGAAAAAGTACCAGCTATTTTTAAGGATCTTAATGCTGATCATCAACGAATGTTTGATGCAATCAAAGAAAGTGGATTAAAATGGATTGCAGTTTTACCACCTCACATTGGAGGTAATTATTATATTTTATTTTTCTTCAACACGTGTTTAGTTAATTTTTAAAATATTAATTATTATTAACATGTCATTTCAGATTCTCCAAGTGGAAAATACAAAATTGAACATGATAAATCACCAGGTCGTGGTGTATCCAAATATGATTTGGGTAGTTTCTTAGTTGACACTTTAGAACAATCAGAAAATTACCAAAAGGTTTGTGGTATTGCCACCCCATAATAATTGTCTTTCCAATATTCTTTCTTTTTTAACAAAAATAAAATTAACAAAAAAAAAAAAAAAATAAAATAAAAAAATAATGTTGATTTAAGTCATTTGTTTTTTTGTATTCTTTTCAATTGAAAAAATATATATTTGTTAAAAATTTTTAATCATATATGTTTTTGTAGTTATAACTTTGTTATTAATTGGCAATTTAATTTTTGGAAGAGGTGGTGGTGTTGGACCAGAAAATTGTCCAATTTTAGTTGTAATTTTTTTTTCTTCATCAACAATATTATCAGCAACATAACCACAATTAAATAAATTAATTGGTTCACATATTCTATAACCATTTTTAATATAAAAAACTTCTTGTCCTTTTGTTGCTAAATAAATATTTTTTAAGCCTTTACTTAATACATATTCTTCTGTTCCACGTAATAATGATGAACCCAAACCTTGTGATCTCCATTCATAATCAATAACAACTAAATTAAATTAAATAAATTTGTTAATTATTAAATAAGATATTTAAATAGTTTTAAGAGTTATAATTATTATTAATTTACCTGATTCAATGAAACAACTGTCACTAAGATTTGGTACAAGTGAAATTTTACAATGTCCAATAACTTTATCATTGTTTAACAATACAAGACATGTTGGAAAATTATCACATGACATTCCCAATGTTCGTAAGCTATTTAAAAGAAAAAAAATTAATTATTAATATTAAATAAAAATAAACAAAAAAAACAATTTTATATATTTAATTTACCGTCTTGTATTGCTGGAAGGCCATTCAGCATTTATGAGATTACAACAATCCAAAAATAAATCAGGTCGTTGATGAATTGGTACAATTTTGTAGCAACTATTTTTCATGATATTTCTAAAATAAAAATAAGCCATTAAAATGAAAAAATATTAGAGCATAAATAATTATATTAAAATATTTAAAAAAAAAAAACAACTCACATTGTTAATGGCTCCTGTTTAAATAAATTTCAAGCGTCATTCCAAACTTTATTTATTTTTATATATAAATAAAATTAATATTATATTATTGTTTATAAATGCAATTAAATTTACATGTTAATAAACCAAAATGTCACACACACGTGTATTTTTTTAATACTGTATTTTAAATACTATATTTTATAAATAAATTTAAGAAATATATTTTCATATATTTCCATCTTACTTAATACTTAAAAATAATAATGATTTTTTTTTTTTATATATATATCCGTACGTGAATTCAATTTTGACTTTGAAAATTTTTTGTTCAAAATTGGAGCACCATACTACTTTTATTAAGTTCTTGACGTCTATTTACGTCATGTCAGAGCTGTCTTGTTGTATATAAAAAAAAAAATAATAATAAAATATATATGCACATTGCACACACAAGAGAAAAAAAAACTATATATCCCAGATACTTAGTTCTTCAGTTGTACCATTGGCGGCGTTTTTCTGTAAAAAAAAAATTGTAAAAAAAAATATACACGATTGATGATTTGGATGATTCATTAACCAGCAGTTAATAAAATAAAATATCCATAAAATCAATTACTTTTTAACGCAAAAGATTTAAAAAAGTATAGCCTGAATTTTAATGACAATATATTGACAAAAAATTTTAATAAAAACTTAATTATAATTTGTATGTTTCATTATTTTAGATATTGAAAAAAAAAGTGGACTGGTGTTGTTGATAGTTGGAT
Source organism: Aphidius ervi (assembly GCA_015776835.1). Lineage (NCBI taxonomy): Eukaryota > Metazoa > Arthropoda > Insecta > Hymenoptera > Braconidae > Aphidius > Aphidius ervi. Next base: position 108,962 of record MKYW01000013.1, on the reverse strand, counting down.
GAACCATAAACGAAAGTAAATGATGATTTAATTCAAGAAAAAAAATATGGTCCAGCTTTTCATGAGCACAGTCAACAAGTACCACCAAGTGTCATGCTAGGTAATTATATCCAAGCATTTTAATTGTTAATGATTTACTTAATTGATGATTGTTTTATGATGGATTAATTAGTATCAATTATTTTGTACAGGTTGATACTGAAAAATATGAATAAAGATTGATAAAATTGACTTGCCAGATGTGAATAACGATGAGGAAATGATTCATTTACAATTCATCACAGATTCATCAGTTCAATTGATTATAAAAATGTTATAAATATAACAATCTATGAGGACAAGTTCGTTAGATGGTTTTGATTGTCCATTGTCACTTGATGACAATAATTGACAATATTGATGAGACACAACTTAACGTTCATTCAAATATCTTATTATTATTTAAATAATTAGTTTATATTATTGTAATAATAAATTGATTCAACGTGTGAGTTATATTTCAATCAAAACAGATGCATTGAAAAATGATACGAAAATTCAAGTGTAACAAGTGGTGATAATTTTTTTTGTATACAAATATTGAAAGTACAAAAAAGAACACGTTTGATCTTGGTGAATCTTTTTTGAATAATATTTAAGATTAAAACAAGACACGATGAAATAATTTTGATTCATCAGGATAAGAAATTAATTGGTCTTTCAATGATAATAAATATGATGACAAAACAACACAACTATCAATTGAAAAAGAATTTTGATAATAACAATGATGAGCATTGTAATTATATTGTTAAAAAAATTTTGTTTATGTATATTTAATTTATAAATAATAAAACTTACTCATGTAGAAGTTACTGGTATCACTGAACTATCTGCTCAAAAATTATTGGCTCGTTAAAAAAAGATGTCTTATAACAGCATCACACACTTTTCATGTCATCACAATTTTACTGATTCATAATTTTTAACACACAACAACAAATCTTTTATCAATAATTTCTTTTTAATTTTTTTTAATAGAATAAACTTTATTGATAACATTAAAACACTCACTAAATGAAATGGTTGTTGAATAAAAATAAAATAAGATAAAAAGATTAATATATTTTTGGCAACACACATATTATTATTTGATAAAACCACAATTATTGTTATAGTTTAGGTAACTAATTACTCAAAGCAATTAAAAAAACGTCTCACAAATTTATTGTTATGAATTATAATTGATATAAATATTATCAAAGACTTTAAGCTTAGTAAAATGGAGCAACACGTAAAAATCATGTTCCCTCCAAAATCTTTTCATTCAACTGTCCGACATATTGGAATCCGATCCAAAATGTCCGACCATCGAAGGAACAAAATAGAGAACTATTTTACCATTAAAAAAAAACTCCCCAGAAATAAAAAAAAAAAAAAAACAAATGAATAAACAANTGATTAGTCTCTAAAAATTTGCTTGCTTAGTTGCTTTGCTTCTAAGTCTAACAATAACAACAACAAGAACAATTTCAAGGAATATTGTTTATTATTTATTAGCACATAGTTAAATAAAAAAAAAAAAAAAATGCCAAAATGTACTGATGATTCTTTGACAGCATATCAAAAAGATTCAAGAGTTGCCTGTCAATATGGTGAAAAATGTTATCAAAAAAATCCAGCACATCATGACAAATACAAACATCCACCAAAAATATCTAAGGTATCATTTGTCATTAATTATTTTAAATATATATTATTAAATTGTTAAATCATCATTAATAATATAATTTGATTTATCAAAAATTTTATAGCTAAATGATGATAATAAAAATACAAAAGGATTAAAACGTAAGAGAAATGATGAGAAAACAGAATGTCATGAATCAAAAATAAAAAAAACCAATGATAATAAAATTACAGATCAGTTTACATCAGCATCATCATCATCATCATCTGATAATGATGATAAAATCACTGATGAATCTAAAAGAATTATACCAGAATCATCTGATGAAGAGTCTGATAATTCATCAAATGATTTAGAGACAGAATCATCAGTCACAACAGCACAAGTTGTCTGTACACCTGAGTCATCAACAAAAGAAGATAAAACACCAGAAAATAAAGCTGTTAAATCTTATGATACTTTAAATCCACATGAAAAACTTATATATGATTTATTTCTTGTTCAAATGCCAGATGATTTTTACAAGTTTTATGAATTTTGTTCAACAATTAACAGTAAAAATCCACAACTAGCACTTCAATCTATTGATCTAGAACTTGTTGGTCCATTTGATGTTCTTTCTGGTAAAATAACAGAACCAAAAAATGACAAGGATATTTATTTGACACACTGGAGATATTTTTATGATCCACCAGAGTTTCAAGTAAGTTGTTAAATTGTTTTTTTCTTTAAGAATCAACTTATAATTTTGTATGATTTTACAGACAATTTTAAAAGGAAATGATAAAGAAGGTTTACACTATGGATACTGGAGAGATGAACCAAATGAACAACCACCACTTGTTGCTAAAAATTTGGCAAATATTGATTGTAAGATTGTTGCTTGTGGACCAAATATATTTGCAGCAGTTTTGTAAGTTTGATAATATACTTGAATAATTTAAATACTACTATTTTAATTGTTTAATTGGGAATTTATAATTTTTTTTCTTACTAGAGCACACACTGAAGAAGTATTAAAAAAAGCTAATCTATTTACAAAACCAAAAATTTTACAAATATCACAAAAATTAAAATCATTTGCTAAAGAAAATAATATTTTTATGGAAAAATTATCAACTGAAATGAAAACAAGAAATAGAAAAGTTGTTGCTAAAACATTTTTTGGTATTGGTATTGTCGTTAAGTACGATACAAAAACTCAATTGGGATACAGAACATTATCAGCAACAGAAAGTAATTTTTTTAATTTTTCAAATATAATTTATATTGATTTATAAAAATATTTTTATTAATTTTTATATTTATTATTATTTTTAGGTCAATTTAAAAAGATTTTAAATAAAATTGAAAATCCATCTACAGATGCTGAAAAAATGGATAATTTATCAGCTGTTGAAGAAATTGTTAGATGGGCAACAATTGCTGCTGATGAATGTGACTTTGGTACACCATTAGAACTTGGTCATGATTTATTTGCAAGTGGTGTTGGATGTCTTGAAAAAACATCCTTGCAAATGCTTAGAATGGCATATAGTCTTCTTCGACGTAGTGAATTTTCTAAAATTGCTGAAGTTCATATTAAAAATAGAAAAAAAGGCTGTCAGCTCAGCGTCTTGTAATTAATATGTATTTTTTTTAATAATTGAAAAAATATTTTTTTGTATGGAGTAGTCTAAAATAGACAGGCTTGCTATTGTAAATAGCATGTTCATTTTGAACACCTTCTTTATTTTAGACTACTATATTTTTATTATGGATATTAATTTAAATAAAATAAAGACAAATTGAATTTTATCAATTACCTACTATTTTGTTATTTAAAAATTTAAATAATATATAATATAATTATAACAAAATATTAATTAATTAATATAACGAAAATTATTACTTTTGTTGTTTCAATAATTTTCAGAATGTGAAAGTATATAGGCCAGATGATTAAATAAAAAGGGAAAAAAAATTCAAACAACCCCAATTGGAAATTGGATTGTGATTAATTGGACGAGATGCGTAAATTGAGGTGTATTAATTAATGAGTGTATTATTTTTTTTTCCATTTGATGCTTTGACGTGTTCTATGCTCTGACGTCTTTTGACTTATCAGTAGCCCCTGGCTTTCCATTTCTATATGATTAATTTTATTTTTTAAGCTATTTCTAATATTATACAGATAACAAAAAATAAAATAAAAAATAAGCAGGTGTTGAAATAAAAAGTCAGGGGCTACTCTGATAAGTCAAAATACGTCAAAGCATAAAATAGAAAAAAAAAAAAAAAACCCTCAAATATGATAAACGAATAATACTTATGACTGTTTATATCATTTCACCCAATGATTATAATATTTTTTACCAAATATGGTATTAATGATATAACATTAAAAGAATATTTAGTTGAAAAATTAAAATGGCAAATACTCTGTAAATGCTGGTAAATATACTGTCAAATGATTCCAAAAAATCAAGAAATTTTAGGTCCTTAATTAACAATATAGATATCCAATTGGGGTGGTTTGAATTTCTTTTTTTTTTTTTATTTTTTCAAGTATCTAGCCAATATTTACTATTTCTACCAAAAATTTTATCATTTCAAAACTAATACACTAACTATTAATGTGTATTTTTTTATCGCGAAAAATAAAAATTTTCTTACGCGTGACAAAGCCACATCATTACAATTCTCTTATAAAGAATGAAAAATTGTAAATTGAAAAATATAATAATATTAATGTAACAAAATTTATTAGTTTTGATTCAAATATAATTTTTAGAATATCAAAGTAAATATTTGGTAAATAATTGAAATGAAGAAAAAAAAATCAGACCATCCTAATTGGAGATTGGATTGTGATTAATTGGACGAGATATGTTAATTAAGACTAAAAATTAATTAATTTTTGAATTTTGGAATCATTTGTCGGTATATTCACCAGCATTTTCAGAGTACTTGTCATTTTGATTATAAATATATATTTTTTTTCATTTTTTTTTTGAAATAGTCATAAGTGTTATTCGTTTATCATATTTAAGGTTTTTTTTTTTTTTTCTATTTTAAGCTTTGACGTATTTTGACTTATCAGTAGCCCCTGGCTTTCTATTTCGACTTTAAACCTAACACCTGATTGGTTATTTTTTATCTGTTTATTTTTTTATTATTTTTATAATATTAAAAATAGCTTCAAAAATATAATTAATCATACAGAAATAGAAAGCCAGGTGCTATTGATAAGTCAAAAGACGTCAGAGCATATAGAACACGTCAAAGCATCAAATACTGACAAGACAATATTATTAATGTGTTAGTTTTTAACTGATAAGATTTTTTGTATAAATAGAGGTTTAAAATGTTTTGAAATTCATAAGAAAACTAAAACTGTCAACAAGTAAATCATATTATTCAAGGCTGCTAAAAAATGAAGAAACCATTATTCAATATTCTGTTATTGGTGTTTTTATTTAGTCAACTTATTGTTTTTGGTAAGTAATTTAAAAAATATTATTCATATAATTTTTTTAAAATAATATTGTAAATATATTTTTTCTTTTTTTAATTCAATGAAAAATATTTTTTGTTGAAGTTGTGATTAATATTATATTTATTAATTTTTAAAACTTATTACTCCTCATCATGATTAAAAATTATCAAGATATTAAGACTATACCCGAATAGATCTCTTTATAATATACCCTTATTAAGACAACATCCTATCGGGTTGCCTATTAATTATGTATATTTATTTTTTCTGTTTTATATAGGTGCTACTTACAAGAATGCTACTGTTACATGTGTAACAAAAGCTTGTTATGATGCTGGTAAGAAAATAAAATATTTCCTATTTATTATTTAATTATATATTTAAAGTCAACTGATATTTGATTTTATTTAAATGAAAAATATTTGATGATACTATATTAAACTAATAAAAATAATATATTTCTATAGTTTATCGAATAAAAAAAATGGGAGATCCAAGTGTTAATCCTTGCGATGATTTTTATCAGTTTTCCTGTGGAGGCTATCTAAAGTCTACTAACCTGTATGGCTTTGTAGGTAGTTTGAAATATGAGAAACTAAAAAAAAAGTTTCAACAAAGTCTTGAAATCATACTTGAACAAGAAAGTTCAATCAATGAACCTAAATACTTAAAGCTTGCCAAGACTTTACATAGATTATGTGGCAGTGAAGATTATAGTAAAATTTTAAAATCACTGGAGTCCAGAGGGGGCTGGCCTGTCCTTGCAGGATCTCAATGGAATGAAAACAGAATTGATTTAACGAAAATCTATCATTATTTTTTCGAAATAACATGGTCAAATGGTCGAATCGAAGTGGCACCACGTCCATCTAGATTGAGTGTGGAAGATTTTGTTCAAGGTCGTAATAATATTAATATAAATAATTATTACAATGAAATGATTGAAATTGTAGAAAGAATGGGTGCTGCTGAGAATAATATTGACTACAGAGATGATGTCGATAAAGTTTTGAACTTTGAGATTGAACTTGGTCGTAAAAGACTGTCAACAGAAGAGAAATTATATAATCGTGATACATCTTATATGACATTAAATGAATTAACAAATAGTTATCTTTTTTTTTCTAACATACAAACACGTTTATCCTCATTAGGATTTGACCAAAAATCATCATCATATATTTACATATTAAATTACAGTTACCTTCAAAAATTTCAAAGATTGTTAAAATCAACAGGAATAAAAAGAATCTTAGCTAATTACATTATGTTGAAAGATGTAAAAAGTATGTTAAAAAATCATAGAAACGTGCAGAGCAAACGCGAAAACTGTACTGATATTGTTATATCAAAATTACCACATGCAGCAGCAGCTATTTATGTTCAAAGTTATGATCTGTCTCAGTTAATGAAAACCAGAAATGATATTCTAAATATGACTTCAAGAATTAAAGAAAAATTCTTTGAAATTATAAAAATGACAAATTGGATTGATGAAGAAACAAGGAATACAGTTATAGAAAAATTCAAATCAACTACATATCTAATTGGGTGTATAGATGAATTAACTAATAATTCAAAAATTAATGAGTTCTATGAAAATTTGACATTATTTAAGTATGACAGTTTTGATGATGCAATGACAAAAATAGATCAGTTTGACATTCAATATAAGATGATACGTAAAGGCTGGGTTGTTTTGGTACCGGCAATGCTGAAAACAACTGCGGGATACCATCACTCTTCAAATTCAATTTGTATGTTATTTTTTTCTATATTATCATGATTTTTTAATACAGCTATCTTTAGTTATGAAATAATCTATTAAAAATTTTATTGATTTGTTAAAGTTGTTTCATGCATGATTCTTTTGAGTGACTATTTCGATTCTAAGCTACCAAACCACATAAATTATGCTTCTTTGGGATTTGCAATAGGCCACGAAATTGTTCATGGCTACGACAATACTGGAAGGTTGTATATAATGAGAAATCGTTACGTTGATTTGTGGACACCATGGTCATCTCGAAATTTTAATGACAAAAGCCAATGCATCATTGAACAATATTCAAATTATGTGGCCACAGAAACTGGATCAAGAGTAATTATTTATTATAATATTTTTATATTTTTTTACATTAAATATTATTAATTATTAATTATTTTTGTGTTTGTTTTAAATATTTTTTAGATAGATGGAAGAATTGCACTAGGTGAAAATATCGCAGATCTGGGTGGAGTAAGAGCTACATACCGAGCTTATAAAGAATTATCAAATACTGATAGCCAGCTCCCTAATTTACCCTACACTCCAAAACAATTGTTCTGGATAAGTTTTGCAATTCCATTTTGTGAAAAAACATATTCGGGTGCTTATATTAATACTCATGCATCTGGCAGATTTCGAGTAGTTGGCACTTTATCCAATCTACCAGAGTTTGCAAATGATTTTAAATGTCAATCTGGATCCAAAATGAATCCAGTTGAAAAATGTTCTGTTTGGTAGAAAATATATCACCTTATCACCTTAAATAATTAACATTATCAACTTTTTTTTAGTAAATTTTAATAATCACAAAAAAACTATTCTTTTCTCAAATATATTCTAAAATTTTAATAATAAAAAAAAATATAATATTTATTCATTTAAATATAATTAATAGTTGCATTGAAAAACGAAAAAAAAAAAATCTAAATTTTTATTTAACTAGCAACAGTTAATGTGATTATTATAAAAAAGATTAAATGATTTTGCATAAAAATATTGTATTGCAATAATTCTTCAATAAAATAATTTTTTGCAATAACATTGTACATAATTTTATTTCTTCCAAGTAATGACTATATAAGTATATACTTATCACATCTATACATATATCTGTATATTATAAATAACATTTCAAAAATATTATAATAAAATGAAAGATTTATACTTACTGAAAAGAAAAAATAAAACACTGTATTGTTTGACATGCATCAAATTTTCATAATAACGTATCAAAAAGTGGTATGAAAAAAAATAAAATATATTGCGCTCTAAGCAGCAAGTTTTGATGGATTAAATAATTTACTACTTGGGGGATTTTTATGTACACTAATATTTGTGGACATAATAACGATAGCAATGTAGGTAATTAATTTAAACAGTAGTTTAGGTTTTTAATTTAAAGCTAGCCATAGAAGCAAGATGACCTAAAGTGACTTTAAGGAGTTTTAAAAAATACAATCATCAAGTATTGATAGTAATATAAACCAAGATCATATATGCAATTACATCAATTAAATAAAATCCTACCTTTTAAGCGGATGTTCATCTTCCAACGCTGGTTATCAAAATTGCTCAGGATACTGCAATCCATGAAGACCAGCGAGTGCTACACTCCATGTAGTTCAGTGTCATAATAACTGAATGAAATTGATGAAGATAAATTATTGCAGAGTATTGTTCTTATAATTATTTACTTGATAATAAACTATTTGACTTGATCATTTAAAAATTATAATAAATTGTAATATTATATTTTCAAATATAGTCTGTACTATTATTACGATTTGAAAGTGTATCCATTTCGAAAAGTTGATAATATACACATTGTTGCTATAGCGGCAAGCTCTTTGATGTAAAGAAGGTCTTGGATAGAGGAGGCAAGCACTTTGATAGAGGCAGTATATTCTGATGCTCACTAATGCTCTAAGTAGCTCTCAACTCTCATGACCAACATGTTGTTATTTATAATTTAAGCATTACTAGCACTTTACCAGACAAAATTTTAATAAAAATTGGCAAATGTTGAACAATAACAACAACAATAACTGGTACATGAGAGAGACCATAATAGAGAGTTAATAATACCAGTACCACGTGATGTTATTGATTGTTCTTCCAGTAAAAAATAGATACAATCATATGAGATGACAAGTCATGAAGAGTTGGGTTTACTCATACCACCAACATGAATGATACATGAGTTAACAGCATTATAATGAATGACACTAACAGCCGGTGATTTATGAAGTAAATGAAAGATTAAGTTTAATGATAAAATCTAATTGGACAATTCATGAGGTGTTGGATTTCATTGAAACGTATCATTATTTAAATTCAATTGCACATGCAATATGTAGATAATTAAGTAATGATTTTTCGTAATCAGGGATTCATCATTATTGAAGCATAAGCATATCATGTAGAGTGTCTTAATGATTTGTTTTTTTTTTTTCATTTTGTTGCTGGTTTAGGAGTTGTCACCACATGGGACTCATTATTGTTGAAGCATAAGCATATCATGTAGATGGTATTGATGCTTGTAGCTGGTTCAAGTGTACTGGATGATTTTTGATGATTGTTAAATTGTCAATTAGTTTATAAACAATTTGATTCATTTTTAAAACACACTTGCTAACACAAAGTAAAATCAACGATGCATTTAATAACACTTTTAACACTATAATCATTTGCTGGGTATTGTTCATGTTATATTTAAGCATTCAAGGAGTCCTGAGTGTTGTAAATAGAGCAATTATTCTCTTGTCATATTCTTTCTCTTTCATTATGTTAATGTGGTATTACGTATCTAATGAACAGGATAAATTTGATGCAACTGTAACAATAAATTATTAAATTATTATTGAGTATATACTTTTATTCGTTAAAGAATGGAATAAAATAGCTTACTGTACTCAAAAATGATCTTGGCACCAATGACAAACCACTTTAGCCATTTTTTTCAGTCCCATTTTTAAGAATGTTGTTGGATTAATTGCATAAGTACATCAGATATTTTAGCCACACTTCTTGTTATATCTGTAAACAATAAAAAATATTAAATAAACATCATGTTACAAATATTTGTCAAATTGGAGTAATTATTAGCAACAAAAAAAAGAGTAGGTGAAAGTGACATTATTAAATTAATGGTAAATTAATAAATAAATAAATGAATGATAATTAAAAAAATAAATAAACAGTAAATGTATAAAAAATAGATGAATAAGCAATAATTAAACAAAACAACAGTGAAAAATTTAGAGTTTATAAGTGGATAAATGGATTCTTGGCACTGACAATAATAACTGACAAAGCCCTCAAACAATGGAAAATTATTGTTGAAATATTTCACATTTTTTTGATTATTATTAATAAAAAACCCATTAATATACAACTGTATACAACAATGATGCTATAACAATGCTGTAAATAATTAATATTTATAAATCAATTGATAATTTTTTTGTCTTTCGAAGAATTGACAACCTAACCTCGATATGATATTTTTTTTTTGTGACAATTGTTGATAAAAATTACGTAATTATGATTTTTTATGCACTAAATATTTAATAATGATGAAAAAACATGATATTTACGTTTTATTAGTCCATTATTTAACAATTTAATATTTGCCTTTGTCAGCTCCAAGAGCTTTGACATGTCCATTGATTTTGGACAAAATTCACAAAAGTCAGCAATAATTTAGATCACATTCTGTTCAGAATAATTTAATTAATCGATTTAATAACAATTTGTAATTGTTTAACAATTATTATTAGAAAAATAAGTGTAAAAAGAGTCACGAAATACATTTTTACTATATAAACAAAGTCGCGGCCATCTTGAATTTAAGAAAAAATTATCGCGCCATCTAGCTAAAAAATTAGCGACTATTATCTGTCGATAAGTGAAATTTTTAATTATCAATAAGCAGAATTTATTTTGAAATTTAAATTTAAAATAAATCGCGACGTAATATTAAATTATTTACAGGCTTTTTTGCGTGTACATGAACAAAGCAATTTTCTCGATTCTAAATTTAACAGTTATTTCTTAAATAACATCTTTAAAAAAATGGTATTATTTCGAATCATTAAATTCATTATAATTAAAATTATGATAAAAATATTGTGATGTATATATCACATAATTATAATTAATTAAATTGAATATACATACAACTCTAATTAATACGAGTCATCGTGTTCTTCCGTACACGTCATGAGTTTTAATCGCATGCGCCGGAATGTGGCAGTCACATGACTCATAGACGACAGCGACGTCTATTTATCCATTTTCAGAAAATCTAGTCCGGAGAATTTTCCGGTCAGTTCGTGTTCAGTTCTCGCGGTGTGAACACGTTTTGGTACTCTAAAATAAAATTAAAAGTGTGGTTAAAAGTATTTGCACGTGCAGCCTCATGGTTTTTTTTCTAAAATTTGTAAGTTCTTTAAAATAATTTTAAGTTTGGTTAAAGGGTTTTCATTATAAAAAAACTTATAAGTATTTTAAAGTAAGCTATTTTCTAAAGCAGTTAAAATTATGTTAAAAATTTACGGTTACAATTAATTAAAATTATCACGCGGAAATTTTTAATTATCAATAAGTAGAATTAATTTTGAAATTTAAATTTGAAATGAATCGCGATGTAATATTAAATTATTTACAGGCTTTTTTGCGTGTACATGAACAAAGCAATTTTCTCGATTATAAATTTAACAGTTATTTCTTGAATAACATCCTAAAAAAAATGGAATTCTTTTGAATAATTAAATTTATTATAATTTAAATTATGATAAAAATATTGTGACATGATTAATTAAATTGAATATACATACAACTCTAATTAATACGAGTCATCGTGCTCTTCCGTACACGTCATGAGTTTCAATCGCATGCGCCGGAAATCTGTAGTTACCTGACTCATAGACGACAGCGACGCCTATTTTTTCCATTTTCAGAAAGCTCAGTCCCGAAAATATTCCGGTCAGTTCGTGTTCAGTTCTCGCGGTGCGAACACGTATCGGTACTCTAAAATAAAATTGAAAGTGTGGTTAAAGTATTTGCACGTGCAGCCTCGTGGTTTTTTTTTTTTTTTTTAATTTTTAAGTTCTCTAAAATAATTTCAAGTTTGTTTGAAGATTTTTCATTATAAAAAAAATTGTATTTCAAAGTAAGTTATTTGTTTAATGAGTTATAATTAATTTAAAAATTTACGGTTACAATTAATTGAAATTATCGCGTGGGAATTACTTGGTGGTTTTTAATTAGTGTCTTTAAATGGAGTATGCATAATTTTTTTCTCACAATTCATGGTTTTTCATTTAAAATTTTCAAATTTGGTAAATAGTATTTAAAACTACCTCGTGGTTTTCATTGGAAAAAAAATTTAGCAAGTATCTTTAAATGTAATACGCAAAATTATTTCATCATTATATCGTGGCTAACCAATAAGTAGATTTGGAATTGTTTCGGGTTTTCATAAACAAATTTTTTTCGCTTTTAAATTTTAATAAAATTATGTACTTTTTTTTATATTGGTAATTTGTCAAATTAATTTAGAGAAAAATATTAATTAGTTAAAATAATTTATCGTGAAAAAAATCTTTTGTAATTTGTTGAGCAAGTTTTTTTCATGCCGGAATCATGCTGCGCGCGATTTTACAAATTTTACTTGTCTCGCGACGAATGACTCACCTGTGGTGCGTTCCGGTAAGGGGATCGTGGTCCTTGGCCATGTGCGCAGAAGTTATTACGCACATGAGTTTTTACGCATACATACGTAATTTGAAAATTTTACTCGATTTTTTGACTTCTGCGCTTCTGCGTGGTCATGATGTGCAAAAAAAAAAGGACCACGGTCCCCTACGGAACGCATCCCTGTTGAAGAAAGAGCTAGTCATGGTGAGTCATAGAAAAAAGCGACCTCTGGGCTTCGTATGAACTAGACAATCCTAGAAAAATTTAGTCAGTTTTTGGTTTTTGCGGAGTGAACACGTTCAAAATTTTCCCTTAATTAAAATAATTTTAAAAGTGGGGTTAAGAATATTCGAAATTATTGCACGTGCATTAAAATTTTTTTTTTTTTTTTTTCGATCAGTTAGAATAATAATTTTGAAAATTTTTGGTTAAAAGTATTTAAAACTGCTGCCCGTGCAGCCTCGTGGTTTTTTATTTGAATATTTTGGGTTTTTTAAAATAATTTACAAGTTTGGCTTAAAGTATTAAAAAATATATATAGTATACACGTGTAGCCTCGCGGTGTTTTATTATAAAAAAAGGGAGTTTAAATGTGAAAAATATATTTAATAAAAAAGTGAAAGTGTTAATTAGTGATAATAATATAGTGAATAAATACTTATCGCGAAAAAAGTGAAAATCGCGAAAATAATAATTTATAATAAAAGTTCTAAGTGTATGTGAGTGTAAAAAGTACCTGTTGTTTCTGCTGGTAATCATCTACATGGCTTTGCTGAGAGGACTTGACCAGATTTAATTGGATTATTGGAGCATATATACCTCGAGAACTGCTAGCTGTCATAAGGTAAGTTCCTCTAGATCACCACTGACTAGTTGTAATTATTAACCCATCCCGGAAAAGTGCTTTAATATCCTTGAAGTTATACAAGAAATTGTTGCTGTATTTTTTGTAGCTTCTTGTCGTTCCAAACTATTATTATTTTATTTGTTATTACTTAGATTCATTTTGACTGTTTTTTACAATAATTATATTCATTCATTTTTTATGCCAAGTTAAATGGTTGTAGTGTGATAGTCAAACTGAATCAACCCTGTCTTTCTCAAACAGAGTAGACGGGGGTGATTAGGATGTATTATTATCTATCGTGACAATTTATAATAGATGAATTATCACCCTTTTCCATTCGCGATATATGTTAGTATATAAGGTTTTTTTTATTTGATATCAAATGCACTTTTCCAAAAATAATATTAAGATTTTTAATATTTGATATTGCATCACTCGATGAATTGATACCAAATATTAATCAATCATAAGTTGAATAATTTTTAAAACTTTGTTATTCATATAGTGTTTCACTTGCACAATAATAATATTGAAAATTAAAACTTGATTGTGTACGTATTTTTGAATCATCATTTTCATCTGAAGCATCTGTATTTTGTTCCACAAGAACAAAGTATTTGATGAATATTTAAAAAAAATATTACCAGCACGTTTTTTTAAATCATTTTCTGATCTACGTAGTGATATTTCTCTTGTCTCAACTCCAACAATTGAATTTTTATTATTGTTGCGTAATAATTTTTAAATCAATTGCTTGTTGATATTGAATAATTAGAGTCTCTAATTTTTTATCTTTTGTCAACTCCAACAATTGAATTTTTATTATTTTTTAGTGTAATAACTTTTGAATCAATTGCTTGCCGATGTTGAATAAGTACTGTCTCTATTTATTTACTTGATGATGACGATAGACTATTTTCTTATCTGAAACTTGATGGTGTTGCTAAATTACTGTCATTAAATATAGACATTGATAATCGTTATTTCATAATTATTTTGTTCCTCAAGAGTATTTGATAAATGATTGGAAAAAAAATTCACTAACACGTGTTTTAAAAGCATTTTCTTATTTACTTTGTAATTTTTCTCTTGTTTTAACTCTGAACTGAATTTTTCATTATTGCTTAGTATAATAATTTTGAATCAATTGCTTGTTGATGTTGAATAATTACTGTCTTTAATTTTTCAATCATTTTTCTTGCATCTTTTGTATTATGAAATTTATTACTTGATGTTGCTGATAGTTTTTTATTATTGTCATTTGAAAATAGATTAATTATTGAATATATTAGTCTTCGAATCATTAATTTTTGGTGATATTATAATTTTTTATCTCGTTTATCACCAATGTAATTACCAGTACGTTTTCCTAAATCGTTTTCTGATTCACTTTGTAATTTTGCTTCAAATTAATTGTTTGTTGATGTTGAATAATTTCTGTCTCTAATTTTTTAAGCATTTTTCTTGTCGCTGATGATTTTTCATTATTATTAATTGGAAATTTATTAATTACTGAATTTAAACTTGATATATTAATCTCTACATCATTAATTTTTGGTGAAGCCAAGGACTACGTTGATTATTATCATCATGATTATTACCTTGATATTTTTAAGTTAGTAGACTATGAGCAAATGTAAGTGGTGGTTTTTTTGGTACTAGATCTGTTTTTCAAGTATTTTCTTGATTTTTTTGTACTACGAAAATTATAACTTGATGTTGCTGATGATCTTTCATCGTTGTCAATTGAAAATTTATCTATTCTTAATTTTGAAATTGGTATATCAGACTTTAAATCATTAATTTTTTGTGATATTAATTTTTTATCATGTTTATTTTAAATATAATTACCAACACGTTTCTCTAAATTATTTTTTGATTTACTTTGTAATTTTTCTCTTTTTTCAACTCCAACAATTGAATTTTTTTTTTTTTGCTTTGTATAATAATTTTGAATCAATTGCTCGTTGACTTTGAATAAGTGCTGTCTCTCCCTCTTTGAGCATTTGTCCTGAATCTTTTAGTTTATTACTTAATGTTGTTGCTGATGACTTTTCAGTATTGTCGTTAGAAAATTTATTAATTATTGAAACTAAACTTGATATATATCATTAATTGCTAGTGATATTAATTTTTTATCTTGTCTATCATCTGTTAAAGTGTCGGTATCAAAATAATTACCAACACAATTTTAAAAAATTATTTTTGATCTTCTTTGTAATTTTTCTCTTGTCTCAACTCCAACAATTGAATTTTTATTACTATTGCTCGGTATAATAACTTTTAAATCAATTGCTTGACGATGTTGAATAATGAATGTCGTATTTATTTGCTTGATGATGACGATACACTTTTTTTTTTTCTAAAACTTGATGGTGTTGCTAAAATACTGTCATTAAATATAGACATTGATAATGGTTATTTTAAAATTTTTTTGTTCCTCACGAGTATTTGATATATGATTTAAAAAAATTTTACCAACACGTTGTTTTACATCATTTTTTTATTAACTTTGTAATTTTTCTCTTGTCTCAACTCCAACAATTGACTTTTTATTATTATTGCTTGGCATAATAACTTTACATCAATTGGTTGTTGATGTTGAATAATTACAGTCTCTAATTTTTCAAGTATTTTCTTGATTCTTTTGTTCTACGAAAATTATAACTTTGATGTTGCTGATGATATTTCGTTATTATCAATTGGAATTTTAGCAATTATTGAATTCAAACTTGAAACATTAGTTTTCGATGATACCAATTTTTAATCTCGTTTATTAGCTGTTGAAGTTCTTGCATTAATATAATTACCATTATTTTTTTTGATATTTCTATGATGATTAGATCGCTTTGAAAATTCGTCTCAACAAGATCAACTCTGGCGATTCAGCAAATCGTCTTGATAATTCATATCTTCTTTTTTTTGTTTTATTAATTTTCGAGTCAAATAATCGATAACAAGCTTCTCTATATTCTTCAACTCCAACAATTGAATTTTTTATTATTGCTTAGTGTAATAATTCTGAATCAATTGCTTGTTGATGTTGAACAAGTACTGTCTATAATTTTTTAAGCAATTTTTCTTGAATCTTTTGTACTAAAAAGTTCATTAGTTGATGTTGCTGAATATTTTTAATTATTGTCGTTTGAAAATCTATTAAATCTTGAATTTAAACCCAATATTAGCCTTAATATTTTTTCTAAAATTTGCTCATTTATTTTGCGATTTTTCTCCTGTCTCAACTCCAACAATTGAATTAGTATTATTATTGCTTTGTATAATAATTTTTAAATTAATTGCTTGTTGATGTTGAATAATTACTGCTTCTATTTTTTTTAAAAACCATAAAATTAAAAATTGATTGTTTATGTATTTTTTAATCATCATTTTCATAAAAAGCATCTGTATTTTTTTCTTCGAGAGTATTTTGATAAATGATTCATACAAATTTTACCAACAATTGAATTTTACCAACACCTTTTTTTAAGTGACTTTCCTATCTACTTTGTTTTTTTTCTTGTTTCAACTCCAACAATTGAATTTTTATTATTATTGCTTGGCATAATAAATTTAAATCAGTTGCTTGTTGATGTTGAATAAATATTGTCTCTAATTTTCCAGTATTTTTTTCTGAATCTTCTGTACTACGAAGTTAATTACTTAATGTTGCTGATGGTTTTTCATTATTGTCATTTGAAAATATATTAATTATTGTATTTAAACTTGATACATTAGGCGTTAAATAATCAATTTTTGGTGATATCAATTTTTTATATAACTACCAATACGTTTTCCTAGTTTACTTGGTAATTTTTCTTCCGTCTCAACTCCAACAATTGAATTTTTATTATTATTTCTTGGCATAATAACTTTTAAATCAATTGCTTGTTGATGTTAAATAATCATTGTGTAATTTTTCAAACTTTTTTTTGCATCTTTTGTACTATGAGGTTTATTACTGTGAAATTTATGTTTTTTATTTCGTTTATCATCTGTTAAAGTGCTGATATTAATATAATTATTACCATTATTTCCTTTGACCTTTGTATGATGATTAGGTTGATTTGAAAAATCAGGTACATCAATACTTATTTTTCTCGTAAATTCTTCACAAAGCCAAGTGAAACTACGTTGATTATTATCATCATGATTATTATTTTAATATTTTTATTTCTTGTTTCAACTCTAACAATTGAATTCTTATTATTGCTTAGCATAATTACTATTGAAACAATTGCTTATTGATGTTGAGTAATTATTGTCTTTGATGGTCCAAACATTTTTCTTGAATCTTTCGTACTAGGAAGTTTTAAACGTCTTCATTCTATTGCATTTTGTATAGACATTGATACTGGTTATTTTATAATTATTTAATTTCTTACCAATACGTTGTTCTAAATCATTTTCTAAATTACTGTAATTTCTCTTTTGTCTCAACTCCAACAATTGATTTTTTATTATCATTGCTTGGCATAATAACTTTTGAATCAATTGCTTGTTGATGTTGAATAATTACTGTCTCTAATTCTCAGATATTCACTTATTATCCGTTAAATAATTATTATAACTCGTTTGTTCATATACTATTTCACTCGCATAATTTAAATATGAACTATCAAAAATTAATTGTTTACGTATTTTTTAATCATCATTTTCATATGGAGCATTTGTTTTTTTTTTTCTCAAGTGTTTGATGAATGATTTGAAAAATTTTTACCAACACCTTTTTTCTCAAATCATTTTCTAAATTACTTTGCGATTTTCCTGCTGTGTCAACTCCAACAATTATTATTTTTGCTTGGCATAATAACTTTTGAATTAATTGCTTGTCGATGGTGAATAAGTACTATCTCTCATTTTTCAAGCATTTTTCTTGAATCTTTTGTACTGGAAAGTTCATTACTTGATGTTACTGATGATTTTTTATTATTGTGAATTAAAAATTTATTAATTATTAAATTTAAAATTGATATTCTATTTATTTTTGGTAAAGCGAAGAACTACGTTGATTATTTTCATCATGATTATTATTTTGGTTTTTTATTTTCTTATTTTAACTTCAACAATTGAATTCTTATTATTGCTTTGCATAATAATTTTCAAATCAATTGCTTGTTGATGTTGAATAATTACTGTCTTTAATTTTCCACACATTTTTCTTGATTCTTTTGTACAAGGAAGTTATAAACGTCTCCATCCCTTTGCATTATATATAATAATGATTATTTTTCAATTATTTGATTCCTCAGCAGTATTTGATAAATAATTTTAAACAATTATACCAATACATTGTTCTAAATCGATTTTTTATTAACTTTGTAACTTTTCTCTTGTCTCAACTCCAACAATTGATTTTTTATTACTATTGCTTGGCATAATAAATTTAAATCAATTGCTTGTTGATGTTGAATAATTACAGTTTCTAATTTTTTAAGCATTAGTCAACTTTAACAATTGAATTCATCATTATTGCTTAGTTTAATAAATTTTAATCGATTGCTTGTTGATGTTGAATAATTACTGTCTCTAATTTTTTATCTTTCGTCAACTCCAACAATTGAATTTTTATTATTATTGCTTGGCATGATAACTTTTAAATTAATTGTTTGTCGATGTTGAATAAGTACTATCTCTATTTATTTACTCGATGATAACGGTACACTATTTTTCATTCTAATACTTGATGGTGTTGCTAAACTACTGTCATTAAGTATAGACATTGATCATCGTTATTTTATAATCATTTTGTTCCTGAAGAGTATTTGATAAATGATTGGAAAAAAATTTTACCAACACGTTTTTTCAAATGATTTTCTGATTTATTTTGTGATTTTCTTCTTGTCTTAACTCCAACAATTGACTCCAATAATTTTTGAATTAATTGCTTGTTGATGTTATCCAGGATTCATCATTGTATTTGAAACAAATATCAAATAAAATAGAATATTTATTTATATTTACTTTGTCAAATCAAATAACTTAACCTCGAATTAGTTTATTTTTTTTTTTTTTTCTTGGCTTAATTATTGATAAAGTTTATCTAATTAAGTTTGTTAATGTATTGATAAAATAATAACAATGAAATAACATAATATTTACATTGTCAATTTGTTTATTTTTCAATCAATTGACATTTATCTTTGACAGCTTTAGCTGCATCAATAATGTCTATTATTTTTTCACAAAACTTGCAAAAACCAATATTAATTTATCACACAATGTATTTACAACAATTTAATTGATTAATTTAACAATAATTGACAGTTGTTCAACAATTATTATTGCTAAAATCTGTCTATATAAATTCACGCCACAAATTTTTTCTCCTTTGATGTCTATCAAATGGCGCGGCCATCTTGAATTTAAGAAAATTTTCAACCGCGTCATCTAGCTAAAAATTCACAGACTATTATTTGTCGATAAGTAGAGCTATTTTTTTAAATGTGAATTTAGAATGACACTTGATTAGTTGACGTAATATTATTTACAACTTTTTGTACTTGTTAAATTAAATATTTTTTATCTATTGGCAGATTAAAAAAATTATTAAAATATAATTTAATCAGTTTAATTGTTTTTTTTTCTCTTTTAAATTACTTGTTGTAATTACATTACGTTTAAAAATGGGATGATAGAACAGACAAGACCTCCAAGTGGTGCATCCCGGGTCATGCTAACAAGTCTGTTAATCACTCGAGTGATATTAGGGGGGTCGAAATAAGTAAAAGCGTTAGTTAGTAATAGCGGTCAGCGAATGAGTACTCATTACGAACAAAGTATATTTAAGTTTAAAAACCAAATAATAATTTATAATATTTATTTATTTATTTTATGTGTTGTAGGATTTTATGTTTTCAAGGATTTTATGTGTTGCAGTTTTTTATGTTTTTCAGGATTTTATGTGTTGCGGTTTTTTATGTTTTTCAGTTTTTTATGTGTTGCAGTATTTTATGTTTTTCAGGATTTTATGATTTCAGGATTTTATGACTTTCAGGGATTTATTCCTCTAATATTTTCATGACCTCCAGGACTTTATTCTTTTCACGATTTTATGACTTTCAGGACTTTATTCTTCTAAGAATTTTATAACTTTCAAGACTTTATTCTTCCAATAATTTTATGACCTCCCCGACTTTATTCTTCTTAGAATTTTATGACCTTTAAGACTTCATTCTTCTCAGGATTTCATGACTTTCAAGACTTTATTCTTTTAATAATTTTATGACCTCCAGGACTTTATTCTACTAAGAATTTTATGACTCTCAAGACTTTATTCTTCTAATAATTTTATGATCTCTCGGACTTTATTCTTCTCAGGATTTTATGACATTTAAGACTTTATTTTTCTAAAAATTTTATGACCTTTAAGACTTCATTCTTCTCAAGATTTCATGACTTTCAGGACTCTATTCTTCTCAGCATTTACTTACTTTCAGGACTATATTCTTCTTACTTGGTTTTTCTTTGGGGTTTAGTTTAAGTTTAATATTTTAATTTCTCGATTATTTTCAGGATTTTCAGGACTTCAAGATCTTCAAGGCGTCGGGATTTTCAAGACTTCAAGATTATAAAGTGATAGTGAAAGTGTTATAGTGATAAAAACAGTGTAAGTGACATAGTGAATTGCGCCAAAAAATGATATCAATTAGGATTATTGCGAGATTTAGTGTTTTTAGCGTTGCGGATATTAGCGTTGATTTAACCGGTTTAGTTTAAGTTTAATATTTTAATTTCTCTATTATTTTCAGGATTTTTAGGGCTTCAAGATTTTCAAGACTCCCGGATATTCAAGACTCAAGATGTATCAAGAATTCAAGACTTTAAAGTGAAAGTGATAAAGTGATAAAGACAGTGACATAGTGAATTGCGCCTAAATATGATATTAATTAGAATTATCGCGAGATTTAGTGTTTTTAGCGTTGCGTTATTTATTTTTTTTCGCGTTCGGGAATTTAGCGTTGTTTAACCGGTTTAGTTTAAGTTTAATATTTTAATTTCTCTATTATTTTCAGGATTTTCAGGGCTTCAAGAACTTCAAGACTTCAGGATATTCAAGACTCAAGATGTATCAAGAATTTAAAGTGATTGTGATAAAAACAATGAAAAAGACATAGTGAATTGCGCCAAAAAATGATATCAATTAGGATTATTGCGAGATTTAGTGTTTTTAGCGTTGCGTAGTTTATTTTTTTTCGCGTTCGGGAATTTAACGTTGTTTAACCGGTTTAGTTTAAGTTTAATATTGTAATTTCTCTATTATTTTCAGGATTTTCAGGGCTTCAAGATCTTCAAGACTTCGGGATGTTCAAAACTCAAGATGTATCAAGAATTCAAGACTTTAAAATGATCGTGAAAGTGATATAGTGATGAAAACAGTGAAAGTGACAGTGAACTAGGCCTAGAAATAATATCATTTATAATTATTGCAAAGTTTAGTGTCTTTAGCGTTGCGTAACTTAATTTTTTTCGCGTTCGGGAATTTAGCGTTGTTTAACCGGTTTAGTTTAATTTTAATATTTTAATTTCTCTATTATTTTCAGGATTTTCAGGGCTTCAAGATCTTCAAGACTTCGGGATATTCAAGACTCAAGATGTATCAAGAATTCAAAGTGATATAGTGAAAGTGATAGTGATAGTGAATTAAATGATATCAATTATAATTGCGAAACTTAATGTTAAGATTTGGGGTTTAGTTTAAGTTTAATGATTCTATTATTTTCAGGATTTTTAGGGCTCCAAGATCTTCAAGGATTCTAAATTTGCAAATTTCAAGACATAATATATTTTAATATTTTTAAAAAACTTTAAGGTATTTTAAAACTTTTATACTTTTAGATTTTCAAGACTGTAGGACCCCAATATATTTATAATTTTATTATTTTTTAGCATTTTCAGGATATTCGCTGATAGAAGACTTCGTGTGATCGCTGCTTTTCAAGACTTTCGGATTCTAGTATTTTCAAATATTTAACATTTTTTAAATTTTTAAATTATAAAAATTTCAATATTTTCATGATTTTTTATGTTTCAGGATTTTTTTATGTTTCAAGGTTTAATATTATCAAGATTTTATTTGTTTCAGGATTTTTTATGTTTCAGGTTTTAATATTATCAAGATTTTATTTGTTTCAGGATTTTTTATGTTCCAGTATTTTTTATGTTTCAGGGTTTTCATGTTTCAGGATTTTTTATGTTTCAGGTTTTAATGTTATCAAGATTTTATTTGTTTCAGGACTTTTTATGTTTCAGGTTTTTTTATGTTCCAGGATTTTTTATGTTTCAGGGTTTTTTATGTTTCAGGATTTTTTATGTTTCAGGATTTAATATTATCAAGATTTTATTTGTTTCAGGATTTTTTATGTTTCAGGGTTTTTTATGTTTCAGGATTTTTTATGTTTCAGGTTTTAATATCATCAAAATTTTATTTGTTTCAGGGTTTAAAATTATAAAGATTTTATTTGTTTCAGGATTTTTTATGTTTCAGGTTTTAATATTATCAAGATTTTATTTGTTTCAGGATTTTTTATGTTTCAGGTTTTAAATATTATCAAGATTTTATTTGTTTCAGGATTTTTTATGTTTCAGGATTTTTTATGTTCCAGGGTTCAATATTATCAAGATTTTATTTGTTTCAGGATTTTTTATGTTTCAGGTTTTATATGTTACAGGATTTTTCAAGACCTATGAAGAGTCATATTTCGGATAAAATGAGGATCATGAGTGCACTCATTCGGGATCATCGACGTTCTTATGCTGATGGAGACTTTGTGGATTGCTACTTTTGAAGGTTTTATCATATTTAGGGTTATATTTTATAGTGTAAGCATTATTTAATCATTGTCGTATTTTGTGTAGGATTTTTTAAATAATATATTTTCGAGTATACCTGCAGCTATGAGCGCGGGTATATTTATCGGTTTTTTTTTGTACATATGCGTCGCGACTTGTGCACAATCGGTAAATTTATAAATCGGGTAGAAATAATTCTAGCTGCAGCTAGAACACGAGCGAATTGCGTAATTTAGTGGAATAGGTCTACTGGAGATACCACTTAAAAAAAAACGAGTCAAGTGTCTTACCTCTTGGGTGGCTCGGAAAAGACACGTAGAATTTACATATAATAATTATTCATTAATCATGTGGTTTTTTAATTTAAATGTTATCTTTTTTTTATTTTATTTACTTCTATTACTCGTTGATATTACCTTGTATTATTTTAATCCTATTTTTATTACAGATAACTAATTAATCTTGTTTTTCAGTGACGCTACAATATCATATTTTTTTTTTTTTTTTTAAACAAGCAGATCTATTTATTTTTATATATTATTATTTAAATTTTTCATTCATTTAATTACTATTCTTGTATATTATTAATGTTGTTTTTTTCTAATTAATAGTTTACTCCACGTTTACCACTGAACTGAATTCACCTAAGTTCAAGTATTAATTATTATTTAATGTTTATAATACAACAAAAAAAGAGCAGGAAATTTTTGAAAAAAAGGCATTACAAGTGACGTCATTCTTTATTGAACAAAGCGAGGTATTGAATAATTTTATTTATTATAATTAAATCTCTTATTTATTTAATTTGTTGCTAAAATATTTTTGTTTTAAAAATAACAGATATTCTTGGATATTTAAAAGTTGAACAAGTCTTGACAGTTCGTTTACAATCTAAAATTTTCTCAGGTAAGCAATAATTATTATAATTAAATTTATTGTTGTCTTATAACAATAAAAAAACATTGAAACAACAATGAAATAATAAATTGAAAGTTAACTTTTGATTAAATTTATAATTATATTATTTATATTTATTATTATATAATTTATAATTATAAATTAATAAAATGAGAAATTTAGAAATACAGCGCTACCACATGGTCGGAATATTAACTTGTTCAATAAGATTTACTGACAGGCGATAGTTTATATTTTTGTCGTGTAGTGGCGCTGCAGTCGTTTTCTGAAGTTCTCATGACTTTCTCATGAACACTCATGAATAAAAATATTTTTAGTTGAAACGAAAAAAAATATAAAGTTCTGACGTGCTCCTGTTTTACAGTGACATTTTCAACAATAAATTACAACAATTAATTGTTAATTTATAATAAATCAGTTCATTGAATCTCTGGCTACCATTTGAGTGCAAAATTATAGCTGGATGTCAGGTATTTTAGCCACAAATTGATATTGTTTAAAGTGGCTAAAAGCGGCCGGGTCACGAAAAGACTCCATGGAATTTTATAATAACAAAATGACCGCAGGTAAACATTTTTTATCATTATTAGCATTGTTTTCGTCAGACAACAAAAAATACGTATAAACAATAGTGAAATTATTAATAAATAATAAATTATCATGCAAAAACGAATTTGAGGTTAGGTTTCTTTGTCGTTGCAAGTCAAGTGACATTTTTTGTAATAAATAATTGTTAAACATGCAACATTATCTTATGAAATAATAAAGAAAGGTTATTTAACCATTTTTGAACAATATTTAATGTTATTTTAATTGTAATATTTATTTTTTTACAGATACAAAAAGATGGCCTGAATTTATTTGTAAAATGTTTCTGATTCAGTGATAAAAGTCATGGCACTTGATTCAACAACAATCAATGGTGAATACATTTATATTTATTTTAATTTAATTTTTTTATTTATCCAACATTTGTCTAAAATATTGTTTTGTATAAAATTACAGTGCCTGATGAATAGTCAAAGCTAATTAAGACTGAATATAAAGTAATTTTTGGCTGCATAAAAATGTGCTGGTAATTCATCAAACTGGTACACTTTAAACCAAGAGAAAGGCGTGTTAAATATCGGTAAATTTCGCAGCAAAAGATAAATAAAAGTCTTACAAATTTTATATTATATTTCAATTATTTTGTTTTTTGTTTTTCTGTTACAGAAAATTATTGTACTAATTGAAACAACTGGATCGAGTGGCATGGTGCTGACAGATATAAAAGTGATTGAACAATAAATTGGCTATGTCATAACGATTATAGAAAGAAAAAACAAGTAATGAAAATGGTGATGATGCTGATGATGATGATGAAAGGTATGTTGGTTTTAGTTTATCTTCGATAGATTCAGCGAATTTAATATGAAATACGTCTAATCAGTAAATAATTATTAAAATCTGATTGAGTATTTCATATTAAATGCTGGTGCAACTAAACCACAAAAATCAAAGATCAGAAACGTTATGTTGCATTGAAAAAAATAAAAAACGAATACTAGAGAGTTTCAGTATCTTGCGTTATTTACTAAAGTCTAAGAGCTAACTATGACAGTGTTGATACATTGAGTAATTTACTTAAATGTACAACTAACTCGTCGAAGCTTGAAAAAATGCGTAACGCGATAAATTTATAATTATTTATTATAAATTCGCGAAACAAAGATAAAAAAAAAATACCCAACCGATAAAAATAAAAAGAGAAGGAAGTGTTACTTGAGAAGAAAAATAATCAGAAGAATAACAAGATCACTCGAGCCATGGTCAAGGTCCCCATAACTCCAGGGGGATGATGGAAAGTTTGGAGAAGATACTGTCAATCCAGGATGAGGATACTGATGCAACGAAAATTGCTATTTGAACAACAACCACAGGAGAATAGATGATTGAATCTGATGATGCCATTAACAGAGAAAAGAGAATATCAGCCAAGTAACATCAACAAGGCAGGACAGCATGCAGGCACCAAGAAACCACCTACTAGATGTTGATGACATGAGGCAGCCTGTTGATTCAACCCATCAACTAAATTCATCCCTGGATTTAATGGAGCCCAGCTGAATACATTTACCTACATACTGCGATTTGAATAAATAAATAAAACAATTTTTTTATACAAATTAAAATTGTGATTCCTCGTTTTTTGCTTTCTTAGTTAGATTGTTGTATTTTAATATTTTCAGATGCTTTTATGACTTGCAACCGCAGCTGTTTAACAGGAATAAATTCAACCTTAAAAATTATTTATTGTTTATTATATAAAAAAAAAAAAATATCTTGAAATTTATAATTATTTTTAACATCAAAACAATTCGTCTAATCATATTTTTAATTGTATTGTCTAAATGATCTTTCGTTGCTTGAATAATGATGATGCATTTGGGACGAAGAAAAACACTTGTCATCATCAGCAAAATATCAAGAGGATCAAGTTTATGCGAGGATATTCATCTATTGAATTTAATTAATGAAACATTGATTAAATTGTGATATAGTATGTCAGTGTGCTCACAACGAATTTGGAGGGGCAAGTACGAGCCTTGGTGATACGCTCAGAAACAGTCGCCACTAATATTGGATGACAAGGAAAATATTTTAGCTGTATGAGGTACACTGTTGATCATGCTATTCAACAATCGGATAGATAGCGGCCTTTTCAAATGTAATTTAATTCGTGCACTAATTTTATCGCTAGTATTATCAATCATAATATATTTAACAAAATATTAATTAAATAAATTAAACAATAATACTTAATGAATTTTCATTAATCAATTTAATAAAATAATTTATGCTTTTCAGTTCAATAATGTTTATAATATGAATATATATTTCAATAATTTTTATGGTTTTATTTTATAGTGGAGTTTCAACTGTCTTCTAATCGTAATCATAAAAGAATAATCATTGATATAGTAGGCATATATCGAAATACTGCCTCATGGATCTTCTAAGTAGGCATTGGTATATTTAAATCCTGCCTCTTAGAACTTCTAAATAGGCGTTATTGCATCTGAATCCTTCCTCTTAGAACTTCTAAATAAAGTAAGAGGCCATCTGGTCACTTTTTTAACCAATCCCTCTGGGTAAAGTGCGTCAACAAGCTTGTAACTTCAAAGAATTTATGATATAATTCTTTTAAGTTACTTGATAATTATTCCCAATATTTATATTTTATATATTTTTGTGACTCGTAGCTCACCTTGATCATTTTTTTTTTTTTTCTTTTTAATTATAAAATTGAATGCCAGGATAAATGGTGGTAGTTGATTGATCAAGGTGTGCACATCAACCTGTCTATCTCAAACAGAGTAGATGGGGGTGAATAGGATGTGTTTCAGGTATTTGCAAAAATGGATTTCGAATATAAGAGTATAAGACATTGGTTTATTTTTTCCAGGAGAAATTAGGATGTTTATTTTATCCCTTTTCAGGTTTATTAAATATTTATTTATATAATATTTAGATTTAAGTGATTTCTTGTTGAACGCACTTTACCACAATAATTTACAAAATTGTAAATTTATTTTTGAAACTATTTTTTTTTTGATTAAATTTAATATACCTGCAGCTTTGAGCGCAAGTAAATAATTAATTACTTTTTTTTATTTAACTTGTTTATCAAGTTTTTTTTTAATTTTTAATTTACTCGTAATTTTTTTTTTTATTGTTTAAAATTTATATTTTTCTGCTGCTTTGAGCGCTGTTACACATATAATATATTATATTTTAAAATAAAAACTACAAACACAAATAGATATTTCTTTTCATAGATTTTACATATTTTTTTTTTTATTTATTTTTCCATTTTTATACATTTTTTTATTTACTTTTTCATAATTTTTATTATTACAATATATTCACTCACAATAAAATAGCATTTCTTATTTCTAATGTCTTATGTAATCATTATTCTACGCTCATGAATCCTAATTTTAGATGTTGTTTTAAATCGTAACGATGTGGAAAGTACATCAAAAAGTTATAATACAATAAAAGGCACTTACGGTGAAGCCAAACATAGTTCTTAATTTAAATGACAGAAGCATATATATTTAACATTCTACACAAGTATATTATGTAATTAAAAAAATTAAAAAAAAAAAAATTGGATGCCAAATATTTTCAGTGTAAATAACAATTAACAATAACAATTGAAAATATTTTATATCCAGTTTTTTTTTTTTTTTGTACAATATTAATGGGTTGATTTTTTTTTTTTTTTTTCTTTTTTTTATGATGAATGATAATTAATGGATATTAATTAGCCATGATAAAATTAGTTAACAATATTTCGTCGGCAAAATCATAATGTTTAACAGTATGTATGGTAATGCAAATTTAACANTTTTTTTTTTTTTTTTTTTTTTGTACATACACAATTTGATTGTACACATGTATATGATTTTTAACGTAACAATATTTTCAAAAATATAAATGTAAATATTTAAAAAAATAATCATTCAAAACTTAAACCAATAAGTTTAAAAATAACAAAAAGAAAAGAGAAAAAAAAAAACAGATAACAGAAAATAACGACAACATTCAACTATTAATATCAAAAACAAGTAACTTTAACTGCAAATTTAATAAGTGAACAATAACGGAACAAAAAATAATGTCAACTTGATAATAAAATTAAAACTTTAACTAAGAAACTGTAACAATAGCGCCAATGATGTGATTTAATTAAAACCAAACAAATAATAACTGATAAAAAAATGGGAAACAGAATAATGGTATAACGAAAACAGTAACATATCATCAACAGAGTAGCAAAATTTGATAACGTAACATAAACTCAACGAATAGGGGGAAAAAAAAAAAAGTAAAAAAAACGAGATCAAAATGATAACACCTATAATCAGCCAACTAAACAAACTAACTAATCAATTGCTAACAATAAACATAAATATTCAAGATGATATAACAATAACAAATTCATCATGATATTTTAACTAATAAACACGGCAATTGAAAGTATAATTTAAACATAATAATTCAACAAATTAAATGCGACCAACATAAACGGTGTAGCAATGTTAAAAACAAAAAAAGAACAATGAATTTAAAAAACTTAATATAACAATTTAATAACAATAAACATAATGAACAAATCAAAAATATAAGTAAACTATTTAAATGAAATTTTTATATTAAATATTAAAACTTAATTGATTACTTTCCACAAACGCGACTAATTAAAAATTTATTGAGTCAATTAACTGTCTAAACACGCATGATCTTGAAATTTATTATTAATAATTTATTTATCAAAAAAAAATTTATGAGATCATGAGCTTATATTGGAAAACTATTGATTATATTTTTCTTGTTTTTTTTTTTTTCTTGAAAAATAAAAAATGATTTTTTAAAAAATATATTAATAAATCGATACAAAAAACACGACACGCGAAATTAAAAAATTATTATTACGCGGTTAATATATTAAAATACACACGATAAGAAATATTTTCTTTTTAAAATACACAAACACGATTTAAAAAAAAACACACGATTATTATGAAAAACTAACTAATTATTTCAAACGTTATTTTAATAATCTAATTTAAAAATGTAAAAAAGAAATTTAACGGGTGAATTTAAAAAATTAAAAATACGATTTTTTTAAAAAATATATCGCGGCTTAGTTTGATCCTATTGATTATCCTAGCAATAGAAAAAAAATTAAAACGTGATTCATGATATAAAAAAAAAAAAGTTGAATAAAAGTGAGTAAAAAAATTGAATTAAATTTTATCTGATTTTGATTGATTTGATTATTTATTTGCATATTCTATTTTAAATTTGCAATAAATTTTATTATCTTTTAATCGAAAAATATTGTTTCAACAATTTTTAAATTTATGTTTTTTTTTTATAACTCACTTTTATTCAAAATTTTGTTCGTAGTATAACGAAAAAATAAGACAAATAAAGAAAAGAAAGAAAATTAAGCCATATTTTGAGAATGAATAAATCAAACGTAAAAATAAATGAAAATTAACATAAAAAAATTAATATTAATGAGAAAAATATTATTTTTTTTTTCTTCTTTTTAACGCTTGAGCAACGGAATAGGTTTAGAATTTTCATTAAAATTATTATAAAGTTAAATATTTAACTTTTATATTATTTACAATAAAAAAAATTGTATAAATTTTTTTTAATTTATTGAAATATTCTAAATACAATGCATATTCCGTAACTCAAGCGTTTATTCAATTAACTCTTCAACTTTAACAACATAACAATTATTCAAATTTAATTTATCAATAAACAGTATAAATTTATTAACAACCGGAATAATTATGTTATATACTTGTCAAAGTTTAAATGCATATTGTTTAAAATATTATTTTTTTAGCTTAACCAATACATATTCAACTTCAACAAGAAATTTTTGTTTTTTTTTTTTGTTTTTTTTTTTTTTTCGTTTTATACCTTTTTTATTTTTTTCTTTTTTTTTTTTAAATTTTTCTTTTAGTATCTTTTTTTTGTTAATAAAAAAATAATAATATATAACTAAAAAATAACGAAAAAAATAATAAAAAAGAAAAAAAAAACAAGGAACTTTTAAATTGAATTATCTCGAGGACTATTAAATTACGTTTGACCGGAAAAAATAATGGAAAATTAATTTAATTGTTTGAATTTTGTGTGTTCTTCTCATTTAAAATTGATTTAACAATCAGAATATTTTAACTTTTTTTTTTTTAAACCCCATGAACTCTCGAGATATTCAAAAAAAAAAAAAATAAATAACAATAAATAATAGTAATAATAAAAAATAAATAACAAAAATTAATGAAAATGAAAATAATAATTGGACTGCATCAATCACGATCAAGATTACCATAATCAACTATTGAAATTATTTTAAAATAAATCAATTTTTTATACCAAATTTGATTGATGTGTTGTGTGAACTCGTGATGGTGCTGATGATGATGAAAATTTTATGGCAAAATTTATGTCCAGTTGTTGTCTTGTAGATTTATGATGTTTCAATCCAATGTGGTAATTATTAATTTGAAAAAATCAATTTATAATTTTGTCGACTGGTAAATGTGCAGCTGTTGATTTTGTCAAATATTTATTGACTGATATAATACTGTTGACACTGTTGATGTGTATTTTAAAAATTTTTTTTAGTAATTCCATTTTTGTGAATATCCAAAAAATGCACATACAAATGATGATTTTAATTTTTTTCTTCTTAAATTTTACTCATTATAATTTTAATGAGTCATCAATTTAAATTTTAAATATTTAAATTTCGAATATTAATCTCAGTTTGTTCTTTTCCAAAAAAATAATTTTTATTTTTTGTCTCAACAAAGTTTCAGTGATTTATCAAGATCAATCATAATTTTTTTTTTCCTGATTTGTGACTGGCAAACAAATTTTTTGTTCAAATATATATGTAGAAAAAAATTCTACAGATTTAAAAAAAAATAAAAAAATGAAACATATGTTTACTGCAGAAACTTGAAGAAAGTAATTAATGATTAATTACAAAAAAAAAAAAATGAACAAATTTAATTATTTGTTGTAATTTATCTTCTGTATAATTGGATGATTATAAAAATCCTTCAATTTGTAATTTCAACTGAAAAGTTCTTGAGTACTTTTATCATTTTTTTTTTTTTTTTCTATTTATTTTTATTGAAGTCCAGTATTGAAGTGATGTCTGATTTCTTTTTTTTCCCTGGCAGCCAGCCACTGCTATTG
The DNA here is from genome assembly GCA_015776835.1 of Aphidius ervi. NCBI lineage: Eukaryota > Metazoa > Arthropoda > Insecta > Hymenoptera > Braconidae > Aphidius > Aphidius ervi. Next base: position 77,011 of record MKYW01000013.1, on the reverse strand, counting down.
ATCTGTGTGTATCTCAGAAATATATATAGATATATATTTTTCATGTAGAAATCCCATAAACCAAATGTATTTTTCTTCTCGACCACTGATACCCACACATTTCTGGTGTAGTAGTGATGATGAGGTGTTGTTGCTTTCAATGGCTCCGTCAGGACCTGAAAGGGTGTGAGTGTTAGTCTACAAAGTACTACTAGGGGCAAAAAGGGTAGTTTGGGGAAAAGCAGACAGGGTAGTTAATGCAGTATATATTCAATACACACACACATATATATAATATACACACATATCAAATATAAAATAAAAAAACTACAAAGATGAATAGCGATTTAATGAAAGATTTTTTTTTTTTTTTTTCTTTTTTGAATAATGAGCGTCAAGATTTTATTGAAAAGATGTAAGTCGAGAGCAAAAAGGTGACGTGTACTATTGTGCCTAGAAGCTTACTTAATTTTCTTCATTCTTATTTTGTACTTGAATTACGCGGGAGCCAACTATTCATATTAAAAAAAAAAAATTTATAAATGTATACACACTGGTTAATGAAGTACTCATGGAGCATAAAGGTTTTTTCTTTTCTTTTTTTTTTTGTTCTTTAGTTGTGTGCTTGAATTTAATGTCGGTCAATTTACAAAAAAAAAAAAAATCCTTTAAATGTTTTGTATGTATAAGAACAAATGTATAATATGCCTGTATATATATATTTTTTTTTTTATGAAAAGAAATTGCAGTATAAGGTTTTCACTGACATAACTAATACCGACCAATGGCTTTTGTTGAATTTTTCCAATTGACAAAGTTAGACCAAATTGAACCCCAAGACTATTGTCATTGTTATTATTTTTAGAAACAACTATTATATAAAAATTGGTAGAATATATCCAGCTGTTTTTTTAATATTTTTTTTTTCATTTCAGTTGTATTTTTTGTTATCAAATAGTTTTAATTTAATATTTGTTTGCTNTTTTTTTTTTTTTTTTTTGTGAGCTTGTCTGTTGCTTTTTTTTTTTTTATTTTCTGTTTATTGTTTAAATTTTTAATAATAAAATTTATTTATTTTTTTTTCACCAAGTTTTGTATTAATTTTCAAATGGTAATTTATTTACTTGTTTGAAACTTTTAATTGGAGTTTGTAAAATAGTTATTATGATTTAAACAAGTTTCTCTTTTTTTATTTTTTATTTTATTTATCTGAATGTTGTATAAATCTTTTTGTGATTTTGTAAATAATTGTATTTTTTTTTTTGTACAATGAGCAATTTATACAAGAGTATAATTATAATTTAAAAAATTTTAATTGCAATTCACAAATAACTGTGCTATTTAATTTTGGATTATTTTGAATTATGATATTTTATCTTTTAATTTGTAATTATATATTGATTAATTTTAAACTACCTAAATATATATAAAAATTCAAAGAGCCAAAGGAGAAATTTTATTTTAAATTATAATTAAAACTGTCAATGCAATTTTATTGTTATCTAAAATATCAGTTTTGTGAGAATATTTTTCTTTTTCATTTCAATTTCATATACGATAAAAATAATTTTGTTTTTTTTTTTATTATCAATTTATAAACTTCAATTTATTTTATCATTTGTATTTTTAACATTTTTTATTTTTCATGAATATATAATTTATATATTGAAATTTTTCAATGAAAATATCACATTTAATTTTAAATTAAGGTTGTTTGTAAAAGTTCATAGTCGAACCAATATTTGTAGTTTGAGGGGCCCGTATATCGTTACGCTAATGCCCGGGTACTCGAAATTTTGTTGCGTTTCTGTCTTGAAAATTGGCTTTTCAGTGAGTCTGTGCATTTACAGACAGATGCTAACACTACTGCTAGCAAGCAAGCATAGTACACTGCTGTAATGTATGCTTGTTGTGTCATATCTGTGTGCATCACTCGCCGCGAGAAAGCAAATATTTTTTTTTTTAAACCTTGAGTAACTTTCCGTGAGTCAAATCCGTGGCAAAACATACTTTATTTTTTCAAATTATATTCGTTTTTTTCTTATCTGCAATTTGATAGAAAAAAATAAGCTTTCTCGTAGACAACGAATCTACTACATACTGTCAACTTTGACATTCATTATCTAGAAGAAGCCGAGGCAAAAAAAATTGAAATAAATTGTGAACATAGATAATTATTTCAATTAAAAAAAAAGCCTAATCAAAAAAAAAAATCGAGTAGAAACTCAAATATTTACAAACAACCTTAAACTGCCAATTTTGAATATCTTTTTATGATAATTAAAAAATAATAAATTAACAAGTTTTAATTGAATTTTTTTGTCAAATATATATATATTCAGTTAATTAGATTGCAAATATTTCAATTCAATTGAGTCATTGTAACTGAGTGTTGATAAAAAAAACCAAAAATCAAATTACTATATCGAAACGTGGATGATTGATTGAAGATTATTGAGAGATTCAAAACTTGTTGCTTTCTATATATGTGTATGGATGACTGAATGACTGATTTGATGTCAACAAGGGGTGCATATTTATATTATTTTTACCCTAGTATATTTTATGAGTGTTATAATGTTGAAGGGTAGATATTTCCTGTGAAAAAGTACTCAACGGTAACCAAACACTTGTTAAGTCCTCAAAACGGATTATCAAACGGAAACATTCACATAGAGAGTAAAGCGTACAGGAATTCCGGTTTATTTTCAAAACATAGTAAAATTGGTGCATCTAATTATCATAATTATTTTGCAGTAAATTTATTCAAAAAAAAGAACAAAAAATTTGATGATATTTTGATTCATACAATTGTGACAATGGTAGAGCTATTTTTGAAAATTTATTATTTTATTTTTTTTGATTTTGTTTAAATTTTATTTAATTTTAGCAAATTTATTTTTTGTTTATTTAATTTTTTATTTAATGGAGTACGGATCAATCCTGATTTTTTCTATTTAAATAATTTTCAACAGTCTCAGTAAATTTTGAATTAAGCCAATTTTTTTTTTATGTTTTTATTAATTTTGTTCCTTCAAATATTTTTCAATAATAAAATAATTACTTTTTTTATATTTTTTAGTTTGAATTTCGACAAATGCAGAAAGAAAATTTGGAAAAAAGATTTTAATAAATATGCAAACACACTATTTAATGAATTTATAAACCGTCAACAATAAAATGAATAAGAAAATAAAAAATTTATCGTGTCTATTTTTTAATTGAAATAATAATTTTTAAAATTTATTCATAAAAATTTTTTTATGTATTAATAAAGTCGTATTATTTTCTATTGGAAATAAATAATTTTTTGTTAATTTTACAATAAAAAATGGTCATTTTTGATATTTAATTTTTTACAGTGCACGTTGACGGTTTATAAAAAAAAAAATTTAAAATCATGCAAATACTTTTTGTCTGTTTCAAAAAATTTCTAGCAACACAATATTTTTTTCTAATTGGTCAATAATAATCAACAATTTAACTAAATATTTATCTACAAAATATTTTTATTTCAATTTGAAAGAGTGTATATACAATTAATTTCAAACTTTTCAAAAACAACATTTAAACTGCGTTAGTAATGCAATCATCATAATTAAATTTCACACAAACATCAAACTGAATTATTAAAACACACTTTTTTTTTTTTTTTGTTTACTGCATGAATTTAGTTTCAATACTATATAGCTTTCGGTCACACAGAACACAGATTGATAATTTTTTTTAGAATTTTCAAATCTACTTCAATTTTAAAATACACAAATTCTTTTTCAATGTGTGGCAAACAAAAAATTTCATCAGTGTAATCATTACAATAAGGAATTATTAATTGTTAAAAATAGTATCAAAATATTTTTAAAATAACTGTTAATTAATGACATTAATTTGTTGCTAACTTATTTTCATTTAAAAAATTGGAGATAATTTTTTTATTTCGGTCAAAAATATAATATCATTTTTATTTTTTTTTAAATCAATGAATCACACTGTTTACTATTTCATTTCATTCAATTTTTTTCTCTGTGAATATTTGAATAATCAACTGATTGAATACAAAAATTTATATCAAACAAAATTTTAATATCTATCATCATAAAATGTGATTACCAGTTACTATATGTATTTTGACTAAAAAAAAAAAAAAAAAATTATTTATGATACCATAAATAGACCAATAAATAATTCCTCATATTGCAATAAAATTTTTATTAAAATACTGCTTATTAAATAATCAACAAAGTGTAATTTTAAAAAGCTACGTTAATTTTAATTTTTTAATTTTTTTTTATTTACAATTTTTAAAATGGATTTTAGTGCTTTGATAGAGTAGATCCGAATGGAAAGAAATTTATAATAAAAAAATTAATTATACGATGAATATACAATGTGATAATACTTTAAATATTTTAGCTATTTTACGGAGTAAATTGATAATTGAATCGGTTCATTGTTATTTATATTAAAAAATATATTATTAAATTTTAAAGAGGCACTATGTGGAATAACAATATTTCATCATTTAATCCCAAATAATAATAAAGTTAATAAAAATTGTATGAAATTCATATATAAATTATTGAATATCATAAATTATTTAATTTTATCTATATTTTTTAACCCAATTATTTTAACTTGTTCATTCAATTTGTATATATATATCTGTTAATATAAAATTGTATTTTTGTTTTTTCTTTTTTCCAATATGTTTTTGTACATTGTTGTCAAATTTGAATGGTGATTTTACTGTATGTATTAATCTGTAAATATATAGCAGTATGGAATCATCAAAATTTATTGAAAATTGCATTGAGACTTTTGCTATTTTTATATTTATTCAATTTTATATATAGATATCATTTATATACATGATCAAAACAGAACCAAAATGTAATAAAAAAAATTGAATTTATATATGAATACACCGTTATAACTTGATATGTTATTTTTTTTTTTTTTAATCTATTTGAAAATATTGTAATCCATCGTATATTTATAACATGAAAAATATTTTCAAGTAAAAAATTTCGAATAGTCTATCGAAGCACCAAAATCGTTTACCAAAAGAGAAAAAAAAAATAAAAAGAATGCCGAAATACTCACTTAATATGTGTGTCCCTCGATGTGTGTAAATATTATCGCCAACAAAAACAATTGAAAAAAAAATTTTTTTAATCACTCAAACTTGAAGATGAGACGTTTATCGAGACAATGTTAATTTTAAAAAGCACGTGTAACTGTTGATTTTGATGATAAACACTGTGGTTTTGGCCCTTACCGGACCGGCCGGTAGGGCCTATAGCTAAATATATGAGCCTGTTGATATGACTCGATGGATGTCTGTTTTACTTCTGTGCCAAGTATTAAACTTCATGTGCCTTATATACTAAATGTATAAGTCCCTTCCCCACTTAAATGTCACACCGGGCCTACAGTTTTAGGGGAGGTCCTGGGAAAATATATCGCACAATGACGAGTATGATGGAACCCGTTACTTTTTACTATTATACATGGATGACGTTAAAGCTGAGGGTTCGTCCCCTTATAGAAAATATAAAAAAAAAAAAAAAAAATCAAACCAACAAAGACAAGACAATGTCCTCACAATCGTGAGTTACCTGTTCCTTCAAGGTTCGTTGTTGCATGTGAAGACTGACGGTTACGTCTGTTATACAGCAAATCGTGTATGGGAATCTTTACCAGGTGCACAAAACTATATATCAATTTATATCCCTATATTATAACGAATAAAATCAGGACATTTTATTTATTTATTTATTTTTTTTTTGTTATGAAATTATGAAAATTAAATGCTCGATTTTTTAAATTATTAAATGTTTGAATCATTGTTTGTCATAAATTTTTTAAATTAAGATTTATTTTATAAATCTTGAAATAGAAAATAAAAAGAAATATTAATTTAACATTTTTTTTGTTTGTTTATTTAATTTTGGCGACGAAAAATATGTTGAAAATTTGATTATTTAAAGAAATTATTTAAAATTTGTTCAATAAAAATATAAAAAAAATATTAAAAGCTCATTTTTTAGATGTTGAATCTAAATTTTTCATTTACTTAGATCAAATTTTCAATAATTTGTTTATTTATTTTTTTTTTTAATTTCATTTTATTGCATAAAAAAATTAAATACTAATTTATAAACCCAAATAAGTTTAAACTTGATTAATTTGATATTTTAAAAGAAAAAAAAAAAGCAATTATTTTGATTAACTTTGCGTAGAATATTAAAAAAAAAAAATCTCAAGAGTTTCTTTGTCGTTTAACTCTGTAAATACATAAAAAAAAAAAAAAATTCGTAGTTTTTTTTTCATTATTTTATTTTTGTAGAACGTCGTTTTAAAAATTGCATTATTCATGTACAAGCATTTTTCATGTGTTATAAATAACGTGGTTTGCCAGATAAACTGCTTGGTTATAAAAAAGAATAAATTTAAATTGTTCTATATCTAAATTGTTGCAGTAAAACATTGTTAGTTGTTACAAACATTCTTAAATTTTAAAAATTAATAACTAATTATTGAAATACTTTTTGAATAAATTACACGACAAAAGACTTTATTGTTAAAAATTTCACCCTGTTTTTTTTTCTAAGACAAAATACATTTTTTTAAATTGCATTTTAACTATTGTTAAATATATTTTCAAAATTAAATGACCGTTGAAAAATCGATTCAGCTATTCTGCTAACCTACTCTGGTAACTGTTTGCATAATTGAATTTTAAAAAACGTATCTCTTTAAAATATATATGAATTTTTTTTTTCATTTCTTATATATACCGTTTTAAAAGATAGGACAAAAGAAACTAGTTAAACAAGATCGTTATTTGCAATCGTATATATATACAATTTTCCACTCTAACATAAAAAAAAAAAAACCCATCTTGATATAGATTCTAAGAGTTTTCTTGGTCGTTATTTTATATTTCAATTAGAGATTTTGTAAATTAATGACATTTAAAAATTATTCAATAAAAAAAAAAAAAGTTAAATTAACATTTTCCTTGAATTTTTCAAATAAGAAAAACAATAAAATTGAAAAATCTGAAATGCTTTAATCTTTCACTCAAATAGAGTTAATAAATCCTTCTACTTCTTCAACCATATTAATAATTTTCATCATTTCTGTGATCACAAATAATCTCATAAATCCATCTCATCGTAAATTTGACAATTGAGATATAACCATAATTATTATTATTATTTCATTAAATTATTAAATTGATAGCCTTTCTAAAATATTGATTTTAGAATAATTGAACAATATTAATCATTTATCTCATAAAATATCATTCAAGTTAAAAAAATTTTCAAGTCATTCAACTCTACTAAAAAATAATATTGAGTAAAAAAATTTTCTCATAAACTTTATAGTGTTATTTATTGATTAGGGCGAGGTCAAACTAATATCTTTTTTTTTATGATAGAGGAGTGACATTTATCTATACCTTTTCAAATACCGACACATTGCCTGTTCTATTCCCCTAAATTCTTTACAAATATGTTACAAAAAAGTGTCATAAAATAGTATATACATATATTTATTTTCTATGATTTAAATAATTTTTAATAACTTTTATTGTTTATAAAAATAAAAACACATTTAATTTATATGTATATACAAGTAAAAAAATATACTATGTATAGGGGTAAAATAAATTATAAAAAAAATGATAATTAGTGAAGTGATGATGGCGTCATATGGAGACATGATGGAATTGATTTTTTGATAGTCACTAGGGGGAAGATAATGACTTAATGACAGACGTAACTATGCTGGTTTGAAAAAACATAATAATAATTTAAGTAGAATAAAATTTTTGCAATATAACTGACTCATATGTATGTTAAATAATAATAATAAAAAGAATCAATTGACAGAGTCATTGTTAATATAAAAAAATAAAATGAATGAATTTTTTTTTTTGACATTAATATATATGTGGGTGAAAAAGGAGAGAAAAATAACGAGGGAGGTAAAATAGCACCTCAAGCTGGATGATGTCTCTTTTGTTCGTTTTGGTTAAGCACCAATGTACAAAAAAAAAAAATTAGGGGACCTATTTCTTTGCGTATGAGAAATATCCTCTATACTACTTAGAATCTCACCCTTGGTCTTGAATCTCTCCCCTTCTTCCTCTCACTCTTCCTCATACCCCCATCTCAGTTGTAAATTCTTTATATATATATATGTACACCTATATACAAACTCGCTTATTGCATCTGCTTCAAATTCTCACGGTTCAACTTTAAATCATAACCAACGAGCTATATATATTAAAAAATTGGCAAAATATACAGCTATTATATTTAAAAAAATTTTCCAAAAAAAAAACATAGAAAGAAAATATTTAATAATTTTTTTAGTTGAATTATTTATTTTTAATAATCACCAGTGATTTGTATATATGAAAAATATATTTAAATATTAAAACACGTATACTTGTGTCAATCTTTGTTGGATAAACAAAATAAAATTTTATTAAAATGATTTATTTAAAATTTGTTTATAAATATGAAAAAGTACTTTTATGTTTATATATTTTAAATTCAATGGAAAAAGTTTGATCAAAGTTTAATACCCATTTAATCAAACTTAATTAGTCTCAGTGATGATAGCTGAAACCATGCTTGTTAATAGTCAAAGTTATCTCATAGTCAATTACGTTTGATAAATTTAGCATAAATTTTGCTGTCAAAATAAATGTTATCACTATAATTATAAATCTTTATATTTACATATACATGTATAATATATTATTATTATTATTATTATTATTGTTATTCAATAAATGATATATCTATTATTATTGTTAATTAATAATTAATAAATAACAATTTATTAGCCGTTCTCATATAAATAAATTTAATAGATTTTAATTTTCTAAATTAAACAACAATTTCAAATACTAATTAAAAAATTCTTTTTTTTCAAATTATTTATAACTTGATTAATAAAGTTTTAAATAATTTGATAAAAATAAATTTTTTATGAATATTACTTGAAGAATATTACAAGGTTTTTACATCAAACGTTTTTTTTTTTTTTTTTT
>MKYW01000013.1:36127-66786 GCA_015776835.1 Aphidius ervi | reverse complement strand
GCATGAGAAATTTTCAAAAGTTACAATTCAAGAGGGGTTGTTGAGTTGAGGTGATACTCTTGAGTAGGTTTATATTTGTATATATTGATGCAGGCATATGTACACAGTATGAGGGTTTATTATGATTTCGATACACTTTTTTTTTTTTTTAATTTGGTCACGTGACGAATCATCCATCGAAACGACCACTAAAAGCCATCAAATTTATCACATCTTAATGAAGTTTCAAAGTAAAAAAAAAAATAAATAAATGCTCTATATATATAATTAGTGTGGGAATGACTCTCTTAGACTCTTATCTTTTAAAAAGAAAAAAAAAAGGTTGGTCCATTTGATAAATTTCAAGTTAACAATTTAAAAAATAAAGTTTAGATAAAAAATATTTTAAAGACGCTTTGTCATTTGATTTAATGGTAAACCTTTTTTTTTTTTTTTTTTTTTTTATAATAAAAATAATTGTATCGTGATATATAATAATTACATCCTAAAATTAATACATAACAGAATAAATTGCAACAAATGATATTCTAATAAAATTGAGTGAGCTGGATTTGGTCATGGGAGACTGAAAAGTTGACTATCAAATATTTGACGATCAATGGTACCACCATATACGTGAAACCGGAAACTATATTATAAAACACAAAAGGGTTGATAAAATTTCCATGTATATACTGTAGATATATATATATTGCATAATCATTGTGAAATACGAAACTTATTGACTTTGTTATGAAAATGTTAATTTATTCGAGTTAAAAATTTATAATTTTCACACAGTGATTTTAATTTAATATGCTTATGGTTTTGAAATTAATTAATATACAAAGATTTGATTATTGTGTATATAGTCAACAAAAACAAACGGAAGTCCATTCATGAAAAATATGTATTTTGATTAAAAAAAATTTATATTTTGAATATTTTAGTTTTAAAATTATTCTTGTAATTAATTTTATGTAAATATGACTGAAATTTTACAATGAATAAATTAATAACTAAATATAAATAATTAAAAAATATTTATTTATTAATTTTTTTCATTAGTTAAAAAACATGATTAGTTTTTGTTTTTTTTTTTTTTTATTTGTTTGTAAATAAATTTATACCTGTTTTGAAGATTAATGCATAAAAAAAAAACCTTGACAAATTAAAACATAGTTTTACTAATTTTCTAATGAACTTAATTTGTAGAAACAAAAAAAAGAAATTAAATTTATTAAAATTCATAAAAATAAAAGAATACAAAGAGAGAAACAAAAACTCATCTTCAAAGTATGTTTATACATATATTCACAAACTAATTAGTTTAACGATGAAAAAAATAATATTTTTTATAAAGTTTTATTGTAATTTTAAACGGCACATGTGTGCAAATATAGGTACTTAATAAAAATGGCATTTAAAAAATGACTATTAATAACAATAAAAACAGTAAAAATAAATATCTTTTTGGTAATGAGTGTAGCGGATTGTTAAACGATAGCACAAAAAACAAATATTTAAATATGAAATATGAACATGAAAATAATGAATAATATTGTCGATGTTAAGTGGAGTACAAATATACATTTCATATCGATTTGAGTATTATTTTTTTTTTATATACAGATATATACAATTTAGTTTTTACTGATGAAAATTGTGTTTAATAAAAATTTATAGATTTGAATAATTAATTTGGATTATATATGAGTATTGTTGTTGAAGTATTCATCCAATTTATTTATATGATAATAAAGTTAGATATCTGACTTTAGATCACAGCTACATGACGTTATTATTAAATATATAAAAGTGAATAGAGAGATACGTGTGTTAATTAAATATTTAATAATATTAATTAAATATCGGTTGATTAATTTAACTGAATAATTCTCTCTAATACATTCTATGTATATTAAAATTTTGAATATTTATGATGCCTAGGTATTTATATTTATTATCAAACAGCATTAGAGCCTGATTATTAAATTCAATGATGAGTTTTCATTGTATTATTTTTGATGTTTATAATACGTGGCTGCTGATTTTGGTTTTGGTCAATAGTTTTGAGCGTTAATGTTTATCCATAGAGAATATTGTTGAAATTAATTGCAATTTATTTTTATTAAAATTTAATGTCTAATCTAATGGTTGTACATGTTAAATCAAATGTTAAAATTTAACACAAAATGTTATAAATATCAACATTTAAAATATCAAGTTAAGCTTGTTTTAAAATATTTAAAAAAATTTTAAACTTAACATTTAAAAGACATTGTGTTAATTCATTTAATTGCCAATATTTCTGTTTTATTTTGAACGAAAATATAATAATTTTACGTAAAAAAAAAATGATTTTAAGCTTAGTTGTATTCATCTTAAAAAAAAAGATAATATCGCTCGTTTTAAAAATAGTTTTAACAATGTATAACACCCTGAAAGATTTGACTAAGCGTAAAAAAAAAAAAAAAAAAATATAATATAGCTTTGCCAAGGTTGTACACAAAGCCGTTATATGTCTCAAGGTATAACGTTTGTATGTATTCATCTGGGCCATCATGATGTCTATTCATCTAGGCACGTGTCTCGCACAAGCGACAATAGCAAATATTTTTTAACCCTCGTTGCATCTTTCCAAGTTGTCTTGAATGTACATCTGCCATGATTATGGCGGAGAATTTCTCTTGTTATATGCATCGAGAGTAAAAAAAAAAAACATATTTTTTTATATTACATAAAGATCTTTATACATATAAATAAATCGTTAAATTGTATACCGGAACAATGACAGACTATTCACTGAGAAAAACAAAATTTTCTTGTTGGTTATAATATGCAACAAACTATATTTACTTTGTATTTGTATATTTATACATCGTGGTAATATTTATTTTTAACAAATAATATATATAATTAAACTAAATTATTAAATTTGTAATAGATTGCAATTACTAAACTTTATGTGGAGAGTATATTATGTTATGTACAAAGTTCTTGGTTGAACGAAATTGGAATAACCATGTTACTATACATACCCTCATTTCACAAGACCTTTCCTTTGGTCAGCCAAAATTGATGTTTCTATGTACATTTATATTATTATTCCAATATATGCAAATTAAATACGATATCGAAAGACTATTTTGAATGTATTTAAATGGTTTCCATGTCTATTGCAATTTCTTTACTTATATTTTTTACATGTAACATCAGTAAATTTTTTAATTAAAAAAAAATTACAAATTATATTGTACAGTACATTTACTGATAAGCTTTTGTAGTTATTGTTAATTTTTTCATCGTAACAATTAATGTTAGAAATAACTCATAAAGTTTTCGTCTAAAAATTATTGGTATATTTAGTGATTAAAATTTTTTTTTTAGTATTTATAAATTAAAAAACTGAAACAAGAATGTTGATAATATTAAAAAAAATAAAATAAGTAAAAACATAAAAAATAAAATAGCAAAAGTAATGTGCGATGGCCGGGAATCGAACCCGGATCAACTGCTTGGAAGGCAACTATGCTGACCATTACACCACCATCGCACTTGACATCCCAGGCAAAAATTATTCTTCTAGTATTATGTGAAAGTTATATGCTGTTAATTTGACTTGAATTAAAAACATAGAAGTTAAAAATTGTGGATATTGAAAATTCAATTTGATTTTATTTAATTAAGGTGAGTTTAAACAAAAAGTAATAGTTAAATGGAATAAAGGAATTAGTTGCATGGAGTAACTGAATTATTTTTTCATATTATTTATTAATAATAATTCATAAAATAAATATTATATTATTTTGAATTTAAGCAAAGAAATTCTAAGAGAGACAAAATAAATTTAACGCGTCAATTATAATTGCGGCTAAGTACAACGTGGCCTAAGACTCAAGATTATTTTTTTAAGTCATTAATTAATTAGTTATTGTTAATATCAAAAATAATTTCTCCGATAAAATAAGCTTATTATGAACTTTCAAGAATATTATTTCTACAATAAATATTAATATGAACTTCATTTTGATAATTGATAAAGTTTTCACATAATTTTGTGTTAAAAGTGCAAAAATTAATTGCCCTCGGTGAGGATCGAACTCACGACCTTAAGATTATGAGACTTACGCGCTCCCAACTGCTTTGTGCTTTCATTGGTGAAATGATTTTTAATGTGATTTTGCTACTTCTGGTAGTAAGTCCAATTTTTTTTGTGTTGATAAATTATTTTTAACAATACATTGTTAGTCTCTTTTTTTTTTATCAAACCAAATTGATAATAGACAATTGTTTTCTCCCTATCACCTGGCCTTCGTAGCGCAGATGGGCAGCGCGTAAGTCTCATAATCTTAAGGTCGTGAGTTCGATCCTCACCGAGGGCATTATTTTTTGCAACTGGTGTTTACTTTTGAATATGTCAAAATGAATCAGCTCTTTATTTGCAAAAAAAAGTAAGTGACATAAATGAATTAGCTTATTGTTAAGTAAGTAAGTAAAAATAATTGCAAAAAATAATTGCCCTCGGTGAGGATCGAACTCACGACCTTAAGATTATGAGACTTACGCGCTGCCCATCTGCGCTACGAAGGCCAGGTGATAGAGAAAAAACAATTGTCTATTATCAATTTGGTTTGATAAAAAAACAAAGACTGACAATGTATTGTTAAAAATAATTTATCAACACAAAAAAAATAGGGCTTACTACCATATACCTTTAATATAATCGCAAATGTCTATCTAAGCAAAATTTAGAAAAATACGTCAACTATATAATATTATTTTTGTTTTTTGTAATAGCCGTGATAGGGATGACTCTATTTGCCTACACAAACTATTTCTCCCTTATATATTCATTTTAGAATTAATCAATAACTATATTCATTCTGGACTTGAAAATTTATCACTCACTACATTTATATTTGCAGAAAAACAATTGAGTTATTCATGCAAATAACAAAATACGATTTTTGCTTTTTTATTTAAAAGCTCTAAGTTTAAAATTTATTTGTTTTTTATATTCAATAGAGCAAATAAAATTTTATCTCGGTATACTTGATCAATTTATTTATGCTTTGAAGGTCTTTGAAAAAATTGAAAAAAATTATTTTACTCTTGATGCATTAAGACCAAGGCAGATGTATTGAGGGTAAAAAAAAAATCACTATTATTGCTCATGCGAAGCACGTGCGTTAAAGAATAGACATTATAATAGACCAGGTGAATGCATATGAACGTTATCCCTTGAAACGTAACATTAAAAAAAGAAAAAAAATTTAATTTTCCATTATAACATCAGGGAAAACGGGCAACAGGCGAATTAACGTGTAAATATATATATATAGATGTTAACATTTACTATGCTAAAACTTTTATTATGTTTGAAAAATTACAAGACTAATAATATATAGAGTCAAACTAAATTATAAATTATTTGAAATGACAATTACTTTTTTTTGTAGTTAAAGAAAAAAATAAATAACTAAAATAAAAGCACAATAAATAAATTTAATAAAATAGATTTTTGAGTGACTGAAAAAAGATTAAAAATCTAATGAAAATTTTTGTTTTCTTTTTCATTTTCTTTCCAAATTTTTTTGTCTTTGAAGAGATTCTCTATTTATTCTCTTTTGAAATTTTTTTTTGTACCTATTATGAAAGAGGGTGATGATCTATAAATGTCCTCATTGTATACTTGCCTCTTTTGTTGCATTTTGTTATACGTGTTTTTATAACTTCAAAACATATTTAGTAATCTTGTCGTGCTCAATTCACTGGTGCGAGAATTTTTCATTGTATTATTCATTGAGCGATCAAATCATATATATACTCATGCAATATTTTATCAAAATAAATTAAAAAATACATAAAGCAACATTATATGATGCCAATTACTAATTTTATTTATTATCTATAAATATATTTAACAATGAAAAAAAAACGTATAATGTTTGTTTGCGATTATTTAATTGTTATTTCAAATTTCATTGTTGGCTTTGTTGATATTTAAAATTATTAAAAACTCTAAACATATATAAAAAATATTTGACACAACGTTTTAAACTTCTGGTGCCATGATTTATTAACAAAAAAAATTAATAAATAATGAAAATACAGTATTTTAATAGGGCAAGTAAATTTATCATAAATAAAATTAATATTATTCACCAATTATTAACAACATTTTATACACATAAAAATCATAATTTAATAATATATATACAATTCAAATTTATATATAGTCAAAGTCTTCAAGAAATACAATTGGATTCAAATTATTGTTCAATAATAATAATCTAACAAACTTTGAGTATTTCCAAGTTTAAGTTTAACTTATAGAGTATTAGCATTTAGATTACCAACATCTGAAAATGTAAGCATAGTACATTTCACGTTTGTCAAGTAAATGCTTCACTGAATTTTACAAAGATGATTGATGGAATTTGGTATTGTGCATTTAATTTAATTTTATTTGGAGACATTGAGACAGATACAACAACTGGTATATACACAGATGTGTTTCTTTTTTTTTTATGACTGTTTCGAGTGCTATACTTTGTCTAATTTTTAGTTGATATAGTCTTAAATAATTGCATGCTACTGTCTGTCATTTATAAGTAAATGTAATTTAAGAAACATTGGTGACTGCAGGGGTGTATGTCATCTTACCACATTATGTTAAAAGTTTAAGTACTTTTGATGAAATAAGTTAGAAGTTATATCGTAGCCTATAAAGTTTAGTCCGCAGACCACAGTGATCAGTATCAATGTCTGTCAGCAATGTTTATCAATAATAATAAAGGAAAAAAAAAAACTAGAACAATAAAATACAAATTGATATATTTAAAAAAAATATAGTTGAAAAAGTTGAAACATAAATTTGTAAATTTCATATAGAAAATTGTAATTGCAACAAGCAATTTGTCGGATATATTAAGGCCAAGAAAAACTTGAGGGGTTAGTAGAAATAAAAAAAAAAAAAAATATGATTAATTTTCAATGTTTTGGAATTCAAAAGCATGACAAAACCCAAACAGTTTTCATATAAAACTCAGAAGACAGAATTTTAAATTAAACAGGCAAGCGTTCTGTGCAAATTTGTCGAGTAAATTTATCGCGCTTTCTTGTCCTCCCAACTTTTCGTGGCTATATAATTGAATGTCTACAATTGTAGAAAAAAAAAAAATTAAAAAAATATCAAATTTCTGAAATAAAGTTTTAAAATAAATTTAAGATATAGAGTAATTCATTTTTAGATGTTTATTATTTTTAGTACAAAAAAAAAAGAAAAAAAAAAAACATTGATTGCTTAAAATAATTATTTCATATATATAGTCACATTTTATTTTATTATTAAAGTCATGAAAATTAATACTATATTTTATTTCATCCTCAACAGAAATATAAATTTAATTTTCATTTAATTTTTGACTTGCAATGCTCAATGTCTTATCTAAAATTATCAAAAGTTAATATTAATTTCTGTCTGGAATTAAATTTAGTGAAAAATTTTTAAATTCTTGGAGAAAAAAAATTAAAATAATTAAGTTTTGATAAAAAAATCTAATATAGTTGTTAATTAACAAAAAATATTTAAGTAAAAGAATTTATTTCTTGTCCAATTTATAAGCCTAATCCTTATAGGCTTTATTATCTTGTGTTTGAGGCGAGTTAGTGGGCTTATCCCGTTCGGGTAAATCTGGTTTTGTTGAGGATTCTGGTCTGTCGTAACGATAGCTTGTACCTCTTGGTCCTCCAGGTTGTGTTGTACTACCATCATAATAATCTCTTGGTCGATAAGGTCTGAAACAAACATCGTGCTTTGGTCAGCTTATGCATAAAGTGTATACAGTGTACTTTGTATAATATAACAAATGTTTTATGACAGTAGTTATTAATTTTTAATAAAAACTTTACATGTACTTTGTTTTATTTGAGCTTATATATTATTAAATAATTTTATAAATTTAATTTTAACATAATTAAAATAAAATTTGTATAAATAATTTTGATGGTATACTGCAGTAAAAATTATATTTTATCAACAACATTATTTTGAATATAAGTAGCTTAATTAAATATTTATTAATGAATAATTAACGAGCTTAAAAACATTTTAGTATGTCACATCTAAGTGACATTTTAAGTTCATAATAATTTAAAAAAAATAAATAAAATTATCAAAGTAAAAATAATCTTTTAATACAGTCAAATATTGCTCAAAATTAAAAGTAATAAATTTCATAAATTAGATAATATTTGAATAGACTATTTTGATTGATTTTAACCGAAAAAAAAAAAAACATAATAAATTTATAATTATCAACGAAGGATTAATCAATTGAAACACTTAACCTACTAAACTTACCCAACTTCTCGATCACGATTCAGGTCCTTCCAGTGATCACTACTAATTAAAAAAAAAAAAAAATTAAATTATTATATTTAATAGCAAATTAATTTAAAACTTGATGACATTGATTTGACTTACTTGGGTTCTCTTTCTTTACCAGGTTCTCTCCAGTTATTATCTCTATAACCTCCTCCATAATTCAATGTACTAGTGGGATATCCTCTTTCTCCACCTGGTCCCCATAAACCAGAGTTTAAGTATCCTCTAGAATTAGGTCCTCCACGAAATGGATAACGTTCATATCTATCATATCTATCACGTCTATCATCATATGGTTTTCTAAAGCTGTTTCTATCATATGGCTCATATTTATCATAAGGATCATATCTGTTAACAAAAGTTTTACTGTTTATATTTACAAATTATATATTCAAATTAATTATAAAATTTATTACTTCATATAATTATTATTATAGCCATCATATCTTGACATATATGGATCATCAACTGGTCGTCTTTGTGAATTATAAGAATCATAACGATTTACATTTGTTAAATATCCTTGATCTGAATTGTCATAACCATTACCACGTTCTGAATAACGATCATAATTACGTTCATATCTCATGTCATTATTATAATAATCTCTACCAGATTGCATATCATATCTATAATAAAAACAAAATCAAAAACAAATTAATGAATTAATATTTCAAATTGAATTTTCCTGATTAATTAAATTCAATATAGCTTACCGATCAGAATAGGGAATTGGTCTTGTTGGAATAATCCTTCCATATGTATCATAATGATCATAATCTTGTGATGGTCCTCTCATACGATCATAATCAAATGGTAAATTACTTGGACGATCATTATCATAAGTTGATCCTCCTCTTGGTCGTTCATATTCATATCCTATATTACGTGGTCTATCAGCATAGTCATTGTAACGATATCGATGTCTTCGTTCATCAATATCATCTTCATAATAATCATATCGTGGTTTTCCTCTCCACCTTTAATTAACATATTAATTAATAATACTAATCTCTTTGTGATGAAATTTATTAAACAAAATTTAGTACTTTTTTTTTAATTATAATTGGAACAATAATAACAACAATTATCAACAAATAAAAATAATTAAAGTTTTCGAAATTAAATTCAAATAGATACGTTCAGTTGAACCCCTTTTTTAAATTATTTTTCGATTATTTAAAAGTTCATTCATTACAATCTTAAAAAGACTATACTATTCTTAGATGAATTCTCTTTTACTAAAAGTATTTTAATGAAAAAAAAAACAAAACAAATGTATTCTACAAGAGTCAATATATATTCTTTTGAGATAACAAAACTTTAGCAATAATAGAAGATTGAAAATGTTTGCTTGTATAGTATTAAAACACACAAAAATATATATATATGACTTTCGTGAATGTCAAGAAAATAAGTGGTAGTTGTAAGTTGACAAGTGTAAAGTGAATTGTAACTTACATTCTGTCGGCTACTGAAGATTTGTTTGGGTCACAGGTGATACATCGTGACTCATAATAAGCAGCATCTCTGTGTTCTGGTTCACCACGAATTCCAATTGCACCAGAAGTTACAGATGAGCCATCTGCTTCATATTTACTTGGATAATATTCAGAACGAGCTTGACGTAATAATTTGCCAAGAGTTGTTTCTGATGGTAGAGTTGTGCTTGATTCTTCTGCTCGTATGTCACATAAAGTAAAAATCATAAACAGCAGTAAGGCTTTCGTCTGAAAACAAAAAAAAAATTGTGTAGGTATACAATAGAGTAGAAAACAAATTACAGTAGGTGTTTTTGATACCAGATAAATATTTGAAAAAAAAAAAAAAATCAGTAAGAGTAGGTCTTGAATATTTGATTTGACACACAATGCTCAACATGAATAATAAATATAAATGTATACATTTAAAGTCTATGGGAATTACCAAAGTTATATTTGTTGTTGAAATATAATTGAATGATTAATATAACTGTTTGTTTTCTCACATGAAAGCATCCTCTGTACATATAATAATTTCCTAAGGCTAGAAATTGATAAAATTTCTGTCCCGGAGATGCATCCTGACGATAAAATACAATTGACTCAACGGATGTAACGCAATTTGAAATGTTTTTATTTTAAATTTCTATATATATATTATTAAAAATATTATACACCGTGACTTTATTTTGTGGTTATCTATACAATAGCTTAGTTATAAAATTAATTTAATTTTTTTTTTCGAAAATTAGATTGATATAGTGTTTATTTTTTTAAAACAATAATAGAAAAAGTTAAATTATTTTTTTTTTTATGATTATTATTATTATTACAAAAGATATATGTAAAATAATAATTTTTCAAATTTTATTTTATGAAAATAATAATCACATGAAAAATAAATTGGATATAAAAGGATATTATCACAAGTATTTAATTTATCACAGTTTAAATGAAAAAAATAACTTTGAATTATGTTTAAAATATATTTTTAATTTTGTTTTAGTATAGATATTAATTGAATAAAAAATGGATCCAGGGTAACCTTTGAAGTACTTTTAAATACATTTAAATTTTTAAAAGATATTTTTCTTATTAGAACTAAATTCATTAGTCATGTTTCGTTTAAAAATATATAAATACATAATCAAACAGTTTATAATTATATAGCTTACTAATATTTATATTTTAATATAGATATCTCTTTTATAGAGGAAACATTTAACGATGATATAGTTATAAAAAAAATTAATTTTCGATAAATATTCTTAAGCCAAGTTTTAAACACTAAAATCAATAATGTTTATCGACAGTAATTACTCAACAAGTCTATTTATTTTCAGTAGAGTTTTAAAGTTATTAATTTTTATTATATATACATACATGAAATAAAAAAAATATAACCCACATAAAAAGCTTTATAAATAAACTTTATTATACTTGGAGAAAAATGAAATATAATATATAGAATAAATTAATATATAAAAAATTTTGATAGAATATTCGAAATTTGCAATTACGAACGTCATAAATTATGAGAGTAGAGATGGCTTCTGTACAAAAAAAAAAAAAAAACTAAAGCCATAGACACCGTGAAAGCTCTAAAATTTTCGCTATCTCGTTAGAAAGGTTACGTGAATGAGGGAGAGTCAGCTATCGACCCGTTTTCCTTTTACTCCATTACCAAGTTTTTTTCATTTTTTTTTTTTTTCTTTTTACCTCCTCTTCTGTTTTAAATTCTTTTTGTACTTTTTTTAATTTTTGTTTTCTTCTTTTTTTTTTTTTGTTCATTTGCTTGGTCACGGTTCAAGGCACTTCATTGCCTCGCATTTCTATATCATCCAGAAAAATCCAACATAGCCAAATAAAATATAATAAAAAAAATATAAAAAACGGATATGACGTCAAAAGTGCGTTAGCTATGTAGTGCATTTATAGAATAAAGAGTTGAGGACAAACGCGTGTATACAATGACTCGTGTATACATGGGGGGTCGTCGTTATATATACAAAAAAAAATACAGGGGTGATAAAAAACATTGAAGAATAAATAACAACAAAAAAAAAAACACTTGTAATATTATAACAACAAATGTTTCACCTGTCCATTATATTCTTACCACAATGTACTTCCTTTTGTCAAATCACTGACCCTAGTATTAATAATTGTTTTATTTTTAATATACAAAACACAACAGTGTATATTTTCACGCGACTTTATCACTTCCGAATTCCTTTCTATTCATGGCCAGTTTCCTTCCGTCCTCTTTTTCTGTTTGAATTAACTAAGGACACGATATATTGTTTGATATTTTTTATAAATAAAAATATTAAATTCAAGTTTATATTTTTATATTTTTTTTATTTCTATGACTAGATTCTTCAATATTATTTTATTTTTTATTTTTATATGTTATACTCTATCTGTAAGGTCAATCTTGAATTTTTATTTTTTTATAAATATACATGTAATTATACATAAAATACAATGTTATTTGATTTATTTTTTTTGTTGCGTTTTGTAATTAATTTTTATATGTTTATTAATTCAATGTCTTTCAGTTATCAGTGTTGATCAGTTGGTGTTATTTTTCAAATTAAAAGTAATTTAATATTAGTCGACAATTGAGTAGTTTTTACACCCATGCATTTAAAAAAATTGAAATAAATTATGTTTATTTTATTTAAAATATATCTAATTAAAATTAATTTTTTTTCAATTGAATAATGGGGAAATAATTTAGAAAAAATAGTAATTAAATGAATAAATTAGTTAATAAAATTTATTGATTTATATTCGACATTATTTGATAAATTATTTCATTCATTTTTTTCTACTGTTTAAATAAATGATTCAAAGTACCATCGACATGGTTTACTGACTATTAAAATATGCACTAAATAAAAATTTCAATACACGTTCAGCAAGACAATGATATTTATTATAAAAGTCCTTCAATATTTTATATTTACTAATGTATTACATTTATTTTGAAGTAGCTATCATTGTGGATTCACTAAAATTTCAACTAGAGTAGTCAGTCAATCGACTTACCTATCTTAAGCTACCTGATTTATATCACTGTCAGACAGTTGGATTAAATAATCATTACTATAGACTTAAAATATCTTAACGATCAGGCAATAATTTTTTTTTAAAAAAAGTGACGATTCATTTAGAAAAACTTCATTAATTGGAAAAACGAGAAAATAAAACAGTAGATAAACGATTCTATGGTGATAAAAAAAGCGAAGCTTGCAAAAAAAAAAACTGGCGTTCAAAACTTTGATTTTATTTTACACTAGGGTCGTTCTTTCTTTACCTTTTATCCGCCATGAAATTTTCATTCACGCTTCACCGAGTCTTACCTCGGCAATTTCTTGCGAGTATAACTACAATATTTTTTTTTTATTTTTCGATTTTATTTTCTTCTTGAATCACTGAATTGAGAGATTCTCAGAGGTGAAAAAAATTATATGTATATATACCTAAATGCAATCAACCACTTGATATTATGTATATAAAAAATTTTACATTTATTTTTCTTTCATCTTTTTGTGAAATTAATTTAAGCTATAAAATGAAACCAAATATTTCAATTAACTTTTGTGATATAGCTTTAAGTAATTAAATAACAATTTGTTGAGTTGAATTTTTATTTTTCTATTAATAAATTTTTTTTCGTTGAAGATGAGATTAAAGTATTAATCAAATGAAACCTTATTTTTATCTTTTGTTATTTTACTCTATCAAAGCTCAGTTATATTTTTTACACTCTATTTGTGTGGTAATAAAAAAACACCCTGTCAAAATTATTTTAAATGTCTATCATAAAACACTAAAGTATAAAAAAAAACTTTTCTATATATTAAAGTAAAAATTATTATGATATCCTATCAATTTTCAATGCTTGTGCTTTTTATTAAAATAAACCTGTAGGATCCATAATCTCATGTAAAAAAAATATGATAACTTGATATAAATATATACTTGCAGAGAGTTTTATTTTTTCCCAGAGAAAAATACACAAAATATATATGCAACGATCGTAGCGTCACGTATTTTTTTAACCAAACAGTTTTTCCATTTTATTCAGCAAGTTTTTCAAAAAAAAAAAAAATAAAGATCATTTGTAATAAATAATTCATAATGCTATCTCGTTTAAAATAATAATATCAATTTATATTTTAATTAACTCACCATTTTGCTGTATCCACTGTTGAAACAACACCAAAATAAATATTTCCGTCGCATTACACGATTTTTTTATGATAAATAATAATTATTATTACTAAAAAAAAATAAAAAAAATAAAAAAAAAAACAAAAATATCTGTATACTATTCACGTTGAAGTCTAAAAGAACTCTGAAATAATTTTTACTTTGTAGGAATATTTTTATATGTTTTGTTGACCTTGCTCTTGTGTATTGTTTATTTTGCCCCCGTCAGTATTATAATGTTAATACAATGCTTGACTCAACACTTATTTTTTTTATGTATATACATGAGAACTGAGGTATCGGATCTACACATCACCCTCACTAACCAACTCAAGCCAGCCGTAAAAAATCGTTTCGGTATCTCGATCACGCCGGAAACAACCTTCAGGAATTTCATAAACCACGACCCCCCTTTGATCTGTCATTAGCAACTAAAACTAATAAAACAATTTTCAATATATTAATATATTCACAATGCTTATACATACATTAAAAAATCATTATACAATAAAAAAATTAATAATAATAAATATAAAGCAATTATTAGATTTCATAATGTCAAGATTTAAAAAAATTTCAAAGCTTGATATTATTTTTTTCTATTTTTACTATTTTGAAATTTTTTTTTTAATAATACTGTAGATATATATATATATATATATATATTTTTTGATGTAAATAGTTCCAAGTAATTATGGAAAATTCTGTCAGTAAAGAATAAAGATATCTAATATATTTAATCTTTCACAAAATTTCAAATCATTCTTCTTTTTTTTTTTTTTTTAAAAATATAATTATATGTATATATAATTCAGAAAATAATTTTGTAAGTTTTAACCATAAGGTACATGGTGAAGTTACCACTGCAGCCCTTGAAGCTATATTGAAGTACGTTTATGCATAAAAAAGTTAAACTAAAATAAATAAAATTAAAATTAAAAAAAAAAAACTATCTTATGAATTTTTCTTCGGATACTTGGTCTTTATAAAAGTCATCTTGAAAAATCAGCTAGCAATGCATTTTGTTTGTGAAATAAAACACGAGAATATTGATGTATGATCCGGAAATTATGACCTCAAAGGAAAAGAAAAAAAAAAAGATAATTATGTGACACGTAGTGTAGACCCTTTTTGACATCAAAGAGAATTCTAATCTACAACTTCTATGCGACTGCGTAGTATATTAGACTATTTTTTTTTTTTTTTGTTGACAACATTACTTTTGCTTGAAAAATTGAACGGTGAAAATGACAATGATTTTTTATTTTTCATAAAATCTCCTGAAAGTGACATTGCCAAGATGAAATTTCCGTTTCTTTATTATTTTCTATGTGACGTTGTGGTAATTTATATTTTAACTATAAAGATTGAATAAATATATTTATGCGCTTTTACTCACCTTCTGTGATAATATTTATCAAAGGAAATTGTGATAATGAAGTGTCTCATTAACAAACTGTATAATTTAAATATTTATCATATATGATTTTAATCGAAAGACTTGTATCTTGTCACTTGACTGTTGTACCCAACTTATAATTATTAAATTACCATAAAATAAAATATAAATATATACATAAAAACTTTTTTTTTTATTATATTTAAAATATAGTTTTCAATCTAATTTATTTTCTTGAAAATACAGCAAAACCAAAGTAATGAAAATAATAAAAGTTTTACAGTGAATTTTATGATAAACTTTATGAGTTATCAAAAGCACTTATTCAAAAGTGACATATATAGATATATATATATATATACTTTAAGACAAGATCCATTTGTGTTTAAAATCTTATTCATGATATCTGTATTTCTGGTAAAGTATAGTAACTTTGTCAGACAATCTCTACTAATATTAGAAGAAGAAGAAAAAAAAATGTCTATCTTTGAAATGCTGACAAGTAATTATGGTTAATGTTTTTTACAATGTTTATTGAACAAATATAATGACATATAAATTTGCTAAATTATTAAGTTTATAATTAACTTGATAAAATATTTTATTAAAATAATATTTCTCAATAAATAAAACATATAGAAATTACATTAAAATAAATCTCTATTATAAGTTGAATTTTGACGTTAAAAATTTATATGTTTTTGGTGTAACTAATAATTAAAATCATAATAAAAAGAAAAAATGAAATAACATAACAAGTGTTTTTATTTTAAATGTAAATTTTTTTCATTTAAAAAATTTTATTTAAATTTTTTTAACAGCTAGGTTGATTATTTTTAAGTGTAATAATTTTGATACCAAAAAAGTTCGCGAGTTCAATGTTTACATATATATGTTGAAGATTAACTTGACAAATAACATTTATCAATAATCATTAATTATATCAAGCACAATTGCATTTGTATAAAGATTAAGTGAATCTGTTTTCATTGTTTTATAATCATATTTAAATGATTGCTCAACACAAATGGCACCATACTTTTTATTTTTAATACAATTTATATATTCTTTTTTTAAAGCATAAATAAATTGTCTCAATTCATTAATGACATTGTATAAACAATATTTAATTGATGATGGTAACGTATTACTAAAATTTTTTATAGCCTTTGAAAATGTATTATATTTTGATTCAACTTTTTCAGTACAATTACTCTTTAAAACCAAATCGTAACAGATAAGAGATAATTCTGATGTATCATATTTATTGCAAGACGAAAATATATTTTTTGTCTCATTATTCTGTATAGAAAAAATAAAAAATATATATTATTATCATGATAATACAATAGTGTAAATTTTTTTTTATCATTATTTTTCGTAATCATAATTTTATAACAACAAAAAATAGTCATAACTGTGTCAATAAATGTGTGTGTTTATTTTACCTTGATAAATTCACTGATAAATTTTTTAAAATCAGATTGTTTTATTTGAAAACATTTTTCACTTTGAATCAAAGCATTTCTTAATGCTATATCAATATATTCCATTGAAAAATTAAAACAACAATTTGAAAATTTTTTATGTACATTATTGGAATTTAATTCGTTTTTATAATTTTTTAATTGCTCTCCATGAATTCTATGAATGACTTGGTGAGTTTTAGCTTCCATTAGAAATAATAATTCTTTGTAGCTTTCTTGTAAATTAATTACACTCGTATCAAGTTGTAATTTTTTACAATTTTTCTGCAAAATATATAAATATTTTTATGATAATATACTGCAGCTACACAAAAATAAATATAATATTATCATAATTAATTTAAATAAACATACGTTTAAAATTTCTTGTTTCATTATTTTTCCACATTGTTTTAATTGTTTATCTAATTCATTCATTGATTTATTTATAGAAGTTTTAAAAATATCAATACATTCTTTTATCTCTGATGTTACTATGTCATTGTAGTGTTTTAATTGTAGATAAACTCCCTCATAGCTTTGTCGTATTTGACTATTTGCATATATTGCACTATCATCAATACATTGAAGAATTTCAGGTATCAGATATTTATTTTCATAGCAAGATTTAAACACTAATGATGTATTATAGCCCTATACGAAAAATTAAAAAAAACAAAAATATTAATTGATAGAAATTTATCATATTATAAATATATTTTGCTGTAATATTTCTATTATAATTTGTATATTTTACATCAACTATTGAGTCTATAAAATTAGTATAAGACGTCAATTTCTGGATCCGACACAGAGAATTTTTATTTAAAGAATCTCTCATTGATTTCATAACTTCAAAAGTTAATTGATTGAGACAGGTGGTATTCTCTGGATTGATCATGTCACCTATTGGTTTTACATTCTCAACTAAAATATATGGATTTTCTTTTGTAATATTATTCCATTCTTTTTCCCATTCATCTGTTATATTGATTTTTTGATTTTCATAGAGTTCTCTAAGACCAGTTCCATAACTTGAAATTTTATGCCCATTACTCTGATGATATAATAAATTATTATATATAAATTATTTAGCGATACATACATGTATATGAGTTGCGAAAATTTATATTTTAATAATTTTTATCTGATTAGTAAACTTACCTGTCCAGTCAAAAATATTAACAAAGAAACAAATGCAACAATGATATGCATTGTTTCAAAATTAAAAAAAAAATACTAATTAACAAGTCTTGTATAACCAAGGTAAAAGCTGACAAAATAATATGCCCAAGTAAAAAAATTACAGCCTTTTTATACCTCAATTTTAGGCAAATAAATAATTTATTTTTTCGTTTGATAAGTATTAACTCAACAAAAAAAAAAAACACACACACAATCATTAAATATATTTTTTAAATAAATTTATTATACGATAAAAAACTTAGATCTGGAAAGTTTTTTGATTTAAAATTTATTTTTGCAAAACAATCAGATAACAATAGGTTAATGACATGAAGATATTCAATTTTAGAACATGTAAAAAAATAATTAATCCATTGTGATAAAAATATAATCATTAAATAAATTTTATAAATTTATTGTATGATAAAAAATTGAGATATTCAAAAGTTTTTTAACTTATAATATTTTTTCTGAACAATCCGTTGGGTCAATGACATGAAGTTTTTTAATTTAAAAATATTTAAATAATAATGAGATTATTTTTTTCATGCTAAAATTTGAAATATAAAAAGATTAATCCACTGTGATAAAACAAACAGAAAAATAAAATAAGATAAGACACGTGTTCTTTTATTTAAAATATATAAATGTACACAAGTCTAAAAAAATAATAAAACAAAAAAAAAAGTAAGCGTGATTAAGTTTGACGTTCAATATCACACATTTTTATAAAATGATAGATTTATAATTTTAAATTTGCTTGTAAATGAGGCATCAATCATTTGCCTTATGTCTTTCGGTTTAAGGATTAATTTTTTATGAATTTTTATACAAGCCAAAACATTAAATTTTTGTGATTTTTCATGACCCTTTACACCCTTGAAAAAAAAAAAAATCAAACAGCCAGTTGAACATTTTTAAAATCAATCAAGTTCAAAGGTTAAATTTATTTTTATTTTCATATATGGATATAATTTCAAATATAATTTTGATACATTTTATAATTTAAATATACATTTGCAATGAAATTTATATTCATTTTGAAGCATTGGGATGTTCTTTCATTATCAATTTATGCTACGTTATTTATTTTATTTTTTTTTGTAATTTATTTGATCGTTATCTCAAGTTATATATTTTTAATATGATCATAAAAACTTTTTATATTTATGGGCCATTTAATACCTGGTAAACTATAGAGACACTTGAAGTACTTAAATATCCAAAAGCCTGAAATTTTAATAAATATTTAAATATAAAAAACCAACACGAATATATCCAAAAAAATGTCTTAAAAAGCTTGAATTAGTTTCAGCTTTAAAATTATAAATTTTAAATAATCAAAATCCTGGAGATGACTTTCAGCTTGCTAGTGATTTTGGAACACAGTTGTATGTTTTTTTTTTTTCTTCTTTCATATTTTTACATAAAATTAATAATCAATAATAAATAATATAAACAGGAATGTGAAAAAATTAAATTGTTATATACACTTTTAGTATTTAATTTTATTATTCCAAGATTGTTAATCAAATTTTATTTATTGATATGAAGTGACAATATGAAATTTCCCAAGGGTACAATGTCATAATCTCACTTATGACATTTCCCAAAGGTACTCTTTTATTTAACTAGTTTATAAGTTATACATATTTATATATACATACTCTTTCTCAACTTTTTTTTTTCCTTTTTTTTTTACCTCTTATAATTTTCATGTATATAATATTTGATATAAAAATTCATCACAAAATCAAAATTTTATTTCTTAAAATATATTTTTTTTAAATAAAAAATAAAAAACAAATATATATATTTAACAGTTATTAACAAACAAAATTATTATGATAGTAAATCAATTTTTCATCACATATGAGAGTTATAATTTAATTTTCAATAATCAAATTTAAAAAATCATACTTTTTAAATATCTGTAAAAATTTTTTTTCTAAATTAAAATTCATTTTTTTTCTCTGTATATTTTAATATGCAAAAAAAGATTTATATTTAATTTTTTTTTTCTTTTACATGATATATTACTTTTAGATCTTACCTTGTCCAACTTTTAAAAAATTATAAATACTAGCAATTTTAAAAGTTTGCAAACTTATAAAATAATACTTTTGGTACATTGTCTGTATCTACTTCTTACGTGTATATGTTAAAATATTCCAATGGTATAAACAAGTTGAATAATAAATCACATAAGATTACCATAATAAATATTAAATTGTAACAAATAAAATATTTTTTTTTTTTGGCATTTAAAAGTTTAAAACAAAAAATGACATGATTATTTTTCAAAAAAATGACAAGTGTACAATTTCGATAAATTATAATCAATTAAATACACATGATATAAATAATTTTGTGCATTGATATCACGGCTTGGGTATTTTTTTTATATTGAACAACGTTGGTGATAATAACAAGCACATGTTATACTTTCATAATTTTGTTTTGTATTATATACAAGTTCTAAATTGATGATACTTTTGATAAATAATAAATATAATCACATAAAAACTTCAAACATCTTCAATTGTTTTTTTTTTAACTTGAATTTTTGATCGTGATCGTGTTATTCGAAGTTTGTCTTTTTTTAATGTTGATGAAGATGATTTGTTTTTTTTTTTTTTTTTAACTATTGATGTTTTAATATTTATTCCTTGATTTTCAATGTCATCATGAAATGCTAGAAAACCTAATTGAGCATGAGATGCTTCATTAAGAGCACGGGATCTAATGCAAGCACGATATTGATCTGGTGTTAATATTTGACCTGGTCCACCAGTGCAAATCTTGAAATAACAAATGAATAAATATTTATTTGAATGAAAAAAATTATTTTAAACATGTTGATTAATAAATAAATTTAATACTGAATCAATCAAATTAATTTAAATAAATTTGATTGTAATATTGTTTACCTTTGGATGCCATGTATGAAAAATACCAGGATCAGTAGCTCTTATAACTTTAATTTTACTACGAACATATTTTCTATATAGTGTAACATCTTCACCACCCCATCCTACAACATCTTCATCAAATCCACGAACTCGAAGAAAATCATTTCTACAATTAATTTAAATACATGAAAAAATTGCATTTTAAATTATTATTTATATTAAATTATAAATTATTATTATAACAACCTATATTGACAAGTCATTCCATAACCAAAATCTCTCCAAAATCCTGTATCTCTTGATATAACAAGTTGATCAGTCTCTGGTGGTATATCACGACCCTGAAGTGTGTAAACAACATGAGGATTATATAAGCTAAATACAATAGGATAATAAACTTTTCGTCCAGGTGCAGTATTCCATCGACACCTTAAACAAACCATATTATATTAATATTAATATCAAATCATAATATTATTTATATATTATAAATTCAAAAATAATTTTAAATTAAAATAAATTTACCTATCAAGAAATCTTGCACTAAAAACAACATCTACATCACACATAAAAAGTAGCACATTATCATCATCATTTATCCATGCTCTTTCAGCTCCAACTCTTAAACCTTTACCTCTTGAAAATGTTTCATTAAGAGCTAAAAGACGTAAATTTTTATTATTACCACCATTTGCACGATTTAATATTACTTTTGACATAATTGTTTTTGCCTCAGATAAACCATCAATACCAAAATAAACAACTGTTAAATGTACTCTTTTATCATTTTTTAATCCAATTTTTATGAATTTATCCATAAAACTTTGAAATGTATTTGTTCTACCAGATAATGGTAAAATAATATGAATAAGTTGTTTTTCTTTTAATTGTTTTTTTTTTAATGTTACTAATTGAATTGGTGCATATGGTCTCATCATGATAATTTTTGTATAACCATTATTATTACCATATAATTGTGAAGTTTTATTAAAATTTTTTGTTTTAAAATACATTTCATATTGAGTACCAGTTGTTAATTCAATTCTATGTAAACCTTCAATAAAATCTTCTGGTATATAACGTGATGACATTGATGATATATTTTTATTAAGTATATCAATGGCTTTTGATAAAGCTTCTAATAAATCTTTTCTTTTAAATCCAATTGGTTTTTCTACTACTCTTTTTCCAAGACCTAATTCAACTGGATATAATCTTGAAAATGTAAAATGACTAAATGGTATCAATTCGTATTCGTTATTTAATGGAAGACCTTGACTTATTTCAGCATATTCAACTTGACGTTTTGCTGTTAAACAGTCACCAATTTCAGTTGAATTTATTGCTGATAATGTTTCACTGTGACCTGGTGGTCCACCTGTGATAAAATGCAAAAAATTACTCTATTATTTTTTTAAAAAATCAATTATTATTGTGGACATTGTTTAACATTTTTTTTAATTTTAATTTTAACATTTATATTTTCATTTTAACATTTATTTATTGTTAAAATATATGAAAATAAAATGTACAAATATTTAAAAATTTTATGTAATTAATTTACTCTGGTATTAATTTTTTTTTAATTTATCAAATAGAGTTTTATATGAAACCTGTCAATTGTAGTATTTGCAGTTTTAGACTTCGTATCTCAGCTGTAAGTCTTTCTACTTGAAGTCTTGTTTCTTCTTCACTCAAACTCATCTCTTGAAGACCACTGATTGTTACTGGTTCTAAAAAAAAAATAAAAAAATATTAAATAAAGATCAAATAGCATCACAAAAATTTTCTTAATTGCATTACAAAAAAATATTTATTATTTGAAAAGAAAAATTTATTTCAATAGCACCCATTTTTATAGGCAGTAAAATTCTTAGGTTTAAGTAAATATAGCGCAATTTTTTAATGATCAGAAAAAAAATCTACTAAAGTACGATAAATTGCAGCATCTTTATTTTATACCACAGTATGTAATCCTCATCCACCCACCCACCCACCCAGCTACACACAGACACACATAGCAACTCTGAGTGAAATAAATTACTATTTTCATAGTTGTATTTTCAGTACTCAGTTTGTCTGTTTTAGCTAACCTAGCAGTTCATTGTTTCTATATCTCGTGCAGCATTGTAGTAATTTTTTTTTTTATCCTTGTTAACCATAAATATGAAACTAACATGAAAGTATACAATAATAATTCATTCTACAAACAGAAATTATTAGCTTTTGTAAATAAAATAAAAGAAGATCAATAGAAAAATAAAAATATGCTCATTAAAACTATTCAAAGACTAAAAAAAAATGGCTTTCTAAATTTTTGAAATATTTCAACAAAATATTTATTCAACATATACTAAATATTTTACAAATATTATACATAATAAATGAAAAAACAAAAGAAAAAAAAAAAACTAGACTTTTGGCACTAAATCTGTTGTGGTTAAAATTTTATTTTTCAAGTCCAGTTATATTCATGAATCTAGACCTGGAAATAACAGCACAAGCCTCAAAGGGGTTACTGCTGTTTATTCCTTTACTTCCATCGTTAGTTAACGCTTCCATCTATTTACTTTATTTTCCGGATCCATTCATTCTTTTACCATTTTTATTGTCTCACTTTATACCATGCAAATATACAACAGTCAATTTAAATTTTACATTCTCTATATAATAATGATTTATTTTAAATAAAAGAACCATTTTCTTTTTTTCTTTTTTCGCTTTATTTCACTAAATTTTACATCGTTAGTTTGTTGAAGTTTTTTTTTTAATTTTTTTTAACTTCTTTTGTTCAGGTATTTATTTTTCAATTGTCATATTTAATGTGAATAAAAAATGATACAAAAGTTACGCTCGTTTTGGTATTGTCACGTTTAATATTTGTATTTTAAATTGTAAAAAAAAATTAATTATTTATGTGAATTGTGTTGGACACTATATTACTGAGTTAAATTTATTGTGTTGGATTTATTTTTTCGTAAAATTCATTATTGCTACATATTTTAAATTTTTATTTAAAAATTAATAAACCCAAAAGGTAGAAATTTATTTTTTCCAATGAAATTCCAAATAAATGTCGACAAATTTTAGTGTATTATTTTTTTTTTTTTTCCATAGAAAAAATACTTTAAATAATTTTTTTACTTCTATGGAAATTTGCTTTATTTTTTTTTTTACATTTTTTTAACTGTAAATTGTAAATTGACTGAAAAAATTTTACTGTGTGTGCTTCATTTTAACCATACATCTGTGTAAAAAATAATTTACTCTTCAATTTTTTTAAAACTACATAAAAAGGTTTTACACTTGTATATGTAGTTTTATATAAAATTCAGTAGTATAAATCCTCGTACGGTCAGACAATAAAAAAAAATACACAAAATTAGTGATTGACGTTAAAAACGATGGGGAAAAATCTTAACAAAGTAATGTTTTAGTATAGATAAAGTAAAAAAATATTAAAAGAAATAAATGAAAAAAGAAAAGAGTATTATGGATAAGTCAAAATAAAGTTAGAAATCATTTTTTCGAAAGCGAATAAATTGTGTTATAAAAGACAATGTTATAACATGGATTCAATTGAATTTCTATAAATCTGTACTTTCGCTGATATATAATGTATATAAGAGTCGATTTATGGCTAAGAGTTCATCAATAGTGTTAATCGATTTTTGAAACTTATCGTATGAAGACTATTCTAACATCCGGTTGATATTCAATCGAGCGTCTATGTAACTATGTTAACAAAACTGTAAAACCATTTAGCATTTATGATAGCCAATAAATAATAATTATACAGTAATAAAAATATAAAAATTTAATGAATTTTAAATAAATAAAATAATTTGTTTAATAAAAAAAACTATTTATAAACTTTTCTACGCTTTTTTTAAATTTTTGTCCCCAAAAAAATGGAAAAACATACAAAACTCGGAGAAAAAGCCAAAAAATGGGAGGAAAAATTTCTCCGTCATGGGTCATTGTATAAAAAGACGGAAAAGATCGGAGAAAAGTCGAAGAAATATTTCCACCAGGATGAAATTATCTTTTTTTATAATGTTATTACAAATAATAATGTTTATCAAGCTTTCTTGTTTTTGTTGATGTTGTAATGAATTTATTATTTGTTTATTTTTATAATCGGAACACGAGAAAGTTTTTCATTATTAAGGAACACTTATAACGTAAAAATTTCATGATACGGTTCGAGGCATATTGTATGTGATACTTGTTTCTCAATTTCTATATCATATTTTGTTGTATTTTTCAATATTCTCTTTTAAATTATTTTATGGTCAAAATTTATGGAACACATAAGTTATTTGATGTATTTTTGAGGCTTGATTCACTTTTCTTGGAACTTTCAGCATATTGTGCTTTGAAAATATTAAATAGATGTGTTGTGCTCATTCTTGGAGCTAAGAAAGGCATAAGTTGCATATTTCTTAGTTGTTTAATAAATTAAAAAGCTTTATAATTTACTAAACAAATGAAAAATATGTAATTTATGTTTTTCTTGGTAGTCTATAGATTATATTATAATAAATATAAAATTATAAATTATTTATTTTAATTTAAATTTTATAAATTATTAATTATTATTATAATATCCTGAATTTTTTTTGAGTATAAATTTTTTTAATAATGCTTTTAGTATACACTAACTTGAAGCAAATGAAGCAAAAAAAAAAAAAAAAACAAAACAAATTCTAAAATAACACAAAATTACATTTCAATATTATTATTAATTTATTCATTATCGTTAACAAAGTAATGTTTTAGTATAGATAAAGTAAAAAACTACTAAAAGAAATGAATGAAAAAAGAAAAGAGTATTATGGATAAGTCAAAATAAAGTTAGAAATCATTTTTTCGAAAGCGAATAAATTGTGTTATAAAAGACAATGTTATAACATGGATTCAATTGAACTTCTATAAATCTGTACTTTTGCTGATATATGATGTATATAAGAGTTGATTTATGGCTAAGAGTTCACCAATAGTGTTAATCGATTTTTGAAACTTATCGTATGAAGACTATTCTAACATCCGGTTGATATTCAATCGAGCGTCGATGTTAACAAAACTGTAAAATCATTTAGCATTTATGATAGTCAATAAATAATAATTATACAGGAATAAAAACATGAAAATTTAATAAATTTTAAATAAATAAAATATGAAAATAAACACGAGACGAGTTCAAAAAAATTATGTTATATTTGTCCCCAAAAAAATGGAAAAACATACAAAACTCGGAGAAAAAAGTCGAAAAAATTTTCATTGTTCGTTGTGGAAAAAAATCGGAAAAAAGTCAAAAAATAGAAGAAAAATTTCTCCGTTATGGGTCATTTGTATAAGAAGACGGAAAAGATCGAAGAAAAGTCGAAGAAATATTTCCACTAGGATAAAGTTAATTTTTTTTATAATGTCGTTATTACAAATACCAATGTTTATCAAGCTTTCTTGTTTTTGTTGTTGTTGTTGTAATAAATTTATAATTTGTTTATTTTCGTAATTATGTCGTTATTAAGAAACACTTATAACGTAAAAATTTCATAATACGATTCCATGTGATACTTGTTTTTCAATTTCTATATCATATTTCTTTGTATTGTGTAATATTTTACTTTTACGTATTAATTTAAATGGTTGATTATTCCGAAATTTAAAAAATATCAAAAATATTTCAATTTGTTTGTAGTTGGTTTGAGTTTTATTTGCTTGCAATGAGTAGATGAGCGTGGTATGCTCATTTTTGGAGCCAAGAAAAGCATAAGTTACATATTTTTTAGTTGTTTAATAAATTAAAAAGCTTTATAATTTACTAAACAAATGAAAAATATGTAATTCATGTTTTTCTTGGTAGTCTATAGATTATATTATAATAAATATAAAATTATAAATTATTTATTTTATTTCAAATTTTATAAATTATTAATTATTATTAAAATATTCTAAATTTTTTTAATAATGCTTTTAGTATACACTAACTTGAAGGAAATAAAGCAAAAAAAAAAACAAAACAAATTCTAAAATAACACAAAATTACATTTCAATATTATTATTAATTTATTCATTATCGTTTCAGTTGTATATATTTAAAACAACTGGTTGAAATTGACATATTATAAACCTTCTATTAAATTCATAAAATTTGATTTTACATTTAATGGTTACAATAATAAATTAAATTGTTGTAAAATACTCATACTTATATATAATAAAATGTTAAAAGCTTTCGCGAGAATGAATATTCATCTGAGAAGTAAATTATATTATTCAGTAGCC
Organism: Aphidius ervi; assembly: GCA_015776835.1. NCBI lineage: Eukaryota > Metazoa > Arthropoda > Insecta > Hymenoptera > Braconidae > Aphidius > Aphidius ervi. The sequence continues at coordinate 39,460 of MKYW01000013.1, read as the reverse complement.
AGTACAAATATACGTATGAGCTTCACCAATAGTGTTAATCGATTTTTGAAACTTATCGTATGAAGACTATTCTAACATCTGGTTGATATTCAATCGAGCGTCTATGTTAACAAAACTGTAAAACCATTTAGCATTTATGATAGTCAATAAATAATAATTATACTGCAGTAATAACAATATAAAAATTTAATAAATTTTAAATAAATAAAATAATTCGTTCAATTAAAAAAATATGAAAATAGACACGAGACGAGTTCAAAAAAATTATGTTATATTATGAATAAAAGTATTTCTTTTTTTTCTGATAAATATTAACTTGAAAAAGATGAGAAAACTTTTTTTTTTAATGCGTCATCATATAATTAATGTTTAACAAACAAATACATGAATGCTTTAACAGTTGTCAATGGACAATTAAACTCTTGCAATATTTTTTATCGTAAAATTGTTTTTTCAATAAAATAATAAGTAATAAAAATTTAATAACGTACCGATATGTTTTTTTTTTTTTGTATATACATAAAAGATCGGTTTATCGGGAGTGTTTTTTTGAAATAATAAATTTAAGGTATAAACGGCCAAAATGAAAAATAGTCTGAGGCTCATGAAATTAATAATTTAGATAAATGAAATAATAATGCATCTTTTTGTCAATTCAGTTTTTTAGTTATAAGACTTTTTTTTTTTAAATAATTATTCAAAGTTGACCCAATTTAGAGAGGTTAAACATGGGCTCTTATGGGAGGAGGTGTTAGAAAATATCTACGAACTTAACAAAACAATACTTGTTTTGGTCTCACCTATCACAAAAACTGATAGATAATAAAAGAAAAAATAAGGAATTTTTTGATATCAGGATGAAATGGGCTTATAAGACTAAATTTCACGTAATTAATAAAAATATAAGCTAAAAACACGATTTTTAGCAATTTTATGAGAACGAGTTTTGAGGCTCTGGCAACAGCGCATTGAAGCGGGAAAATTTAAACAGCAAATTTAGCATCCATGTTTAGCTTTTACACAGCTGACATACAGTATATACACACATACATTCATGAAATAGATATTAAGATGGCGTCAAGATCAGTGTTGCAAACTGACAAAAAAAACACTATTGCCGGGGTCATTACGAGAAAATAAAAAATAATTATAATTGTTCTAATTACAAGAAAGTAATTTATTATGCAATAACATAGACGAAATGATAGTATTCTCTAGTAAAAAGTATTATTAATAAGCCACAAACGACCGAGAAAGATCCATTTTTTTAGTTATTTGGGGTTGGCAACGCAAAAACTATCCATGTAAAAGCATATGCAGTATATTTAAGACACGCCCCCAAAAATTTTGGCCGTTTATACCTTAACTGTATATTTTACAAAGCTCAAATGAAAACGAAAATGTCTCGTTTATTTTTTTACGTTCTAATTGTTGCAACACTTTGTGTAGCAGGTAAGTAAAAAAATTTCCTATAAAATAAATAAACACAGTGTAGATGATAATTATTAATGATTATTGATCTAAATTACAGGTATGAATGCAGTGGTTTGTCCTACGGTGAGTTTAAAATTTAATTATGTTTATTTGTAAATTTTTTAAAAACTAAAAACAAAGATTAATTTTTTTTTTTTTTTCATCGTCTGTATTTAGATGTGTCCATGTCCATACGTTGCGGGATGTCCAGTTTGCAATTGCTATCAAGTTGGATCTAATTTCTAATATATAATTTTATATTAAGCTAAATATTGTTTAGAAATTATAACAAAAAAATTATTTATTTAGTTGCATTATATTAAATAATTAAAAGCAATAAAAAATATTGTTTAACTTATACTGTTTATAAACTTTTCTACGCTTTTTTAAAATTTTTGGCCCAAAAAAAGTGGTAAAACATAAAAAACTCGAAGAGAAAAGTCAAAAAAATTTTCATTGTTCGTTGTGGAAAAAAATTCGGAGAAAAGTTGGAAAAATGGGAGGAAAAATTTCTCCGTCATGAGTCATTTGTATAAAAAGACGAAAAAAGACGGTGAAAAGTCGGAGAAATATTTCCATCGGATAGATTTATCTTTTTTTCATAACCTTATCACAAATACCAATGTTGATTAATAGCTTTGTTGTATTTGCTGTTGTTGTAATGAATTTATAATTTGTTTATTTTTATAACCGCGACATAAAGAAGTTTTTTGTCATTAAAAAAAATTTCATAACGTAAAAATTTCATGATATGGTCCAGGCATTGTATGTAATACTTGTTTCCAAATTTTTATATCATATTACTATCGTATTTTGTTAAACTGTTTTACTTCATATAGATAGTTGTTCTGCTTCATTTGGATAGATTTGGTTTTAAAACTTATAATAGGCAAATGTGTCAATAAAGAAAGCCAAAAAAAATATAAGTTACATATTTTTTAATTGTTTAGTAAATTAAAAAGTTTTATAATTGAATAAACAACTGAAAAATATGTAATTCATGTTTTTCTTGGCAGTCTAGATTATAATGAAATATAAAATTATAAATTATTTTTTCAAATTTGAACTGTATTAATCATTTTTAAAATATCTTACATTTTTTTTGAGTGTAAATTTTTTGAATAATGCTTTTAGTAAACTAATCTGGAGCCAATAAAGCAAAGAAAAAAAAAAAACAAATTCTAAAATAACACAAAATTACATTTCAATATTATTATTAATTTATTCATTTACTAATGCATTTTAGTTGTGTATTTAAAACAACTGCTTGAAATAATATTGACATATTATACCTTCTATTAAATTCATGAAATTTAATTTTACATTTAATGGTTACAATAATAAATTAAATTGTTGTAAAATACTCATACTTATATATGACTAGCTGATTAACCCGGCTTTGCTCGGGATTATTTTCGTAATTTCAGAGACGTTATCATTTGTTTAAAAAAATTAAAGACTTGCTAGCTCCAAATGATATTCCTATCCCAAACTTGAGGTTGAGTTAAATAAATTTCCCAATATTCAATTTTCGATTTTTTGGTAGCAAATAAAAGTCAGAATTTTTTTCGATGAATTTTTTTTAAATTTTCATGCTAGTTTTTTTTTTTAGACAATGGATGTCAAAATTGACAACTTCAACACATAAGAATAGGGGCAGCATACATATTTATGCTTGTCGTTAAAAAAATTTTTACTACTACTATTTTTTAATTATCAGTTTGTTTTTCTTTACAACACGGATTACATACTATTGGGCCCAAACTTTGTTTGACGATGGGATTTACTTTCAACCTTAATTATTTAAATGAAATTTTCTTTTTTAATTTTTTGAATGGATTGATAAGGTATGATGATAAT
>MKYW01000013.1:6845-35967 GCA_015776835.1 Aphidius ervi | reverse complement strand
TTCTCTCTCTTTTTTCAACTCTGTGATCGTATGAGTGTAATGCAGCCACTACCGAAGCGCCGCCTGTTGACTCTGCCGCGTAACAGGCTATTATTTATAATAATTAATAACTCGGTTGTTTATTAAGTTATGAAATCGAATAAACGCTAAGAACGATCTCCGTGATAAGCTCTTTAATTTAAAAAAAAAATCATAATGATCGGTTGGGTAGTTGCTGAGAACATATGCCTCAAAGGTTTTCATTTTCACATATATATATATAGATAAAACCATTCAGTATTTATGATAGTCAATAAATAATAATTATACAGTGATAAAAATATGGAAATTCAATGAATTTTAAATAAATAAAATAATTTGTTTAATAAAAAAAACTATTTATAAACTTTTCTACGCTTTTTTTAAATTTTTGTCCCCAAAAAAATGGAAAAACATACAAAACTCGGAGAAAAAGCCAAAAAATGGGAGGAAAAATTTCTCCGTCATGGGTCATTGTATAAAAAGACGGAAAAGATCGGAGAAAAGTCGAAAAAATATTTCCACCAGGATGAAATTATCTTTTTTTTTAGAATTATTACAAATAATAATGTTTATCAAGCTTTCTTGTTTTTGTTGTTGTTGATGTAATGAATTTATAATTTGTTTATTTTTATAATCGTGACAGAAGAAAGTTTTTCATTATTAAAAAACACTTAGAACGTAAAAATTTCATGATACCGTTGCAGGTATATTGTATGTGATACTTATTTCTCAATTTCTATATCATTCATTTCTTTGTATTTCCTTATATATTAATTTTTACTACTTTATTGTCAAAATTTAAGCAATACAAAAAATATATGCAGTGAGTTTTGAGATTTTCGCTGTTTTTTTTTTATTTTTTTTTCAACTTTTTTGGACAGCATAATGCTTGCAAAATATTAAATAGATGTGTTTGTTCATTCTTGAAGCTAAGAAAAGCATAAGTTGCATATTTCTTAGTTGTTTAATAAATTAAAAAGCTTTATAATTTACTAAACAAATAAAAAATATGTAATTTATGTTTTTCTTGGTAGCCTAGATTACATTATAATAAAATATAAAATTATAAATTATATTTAAATTTTATAAATCATTAATTATTATTAAAATATCCTATATTTTTTGGAGTATATATATTTTTTCAATAATGCTTTTAGTACACTAACCTAAAGAAAATAAAGCAAAAAAAAAAAAAACAAATTCTAAAATAATAGAATAAAATTTATTCATTATTGTTTTAGTTGTATATTTAAAACAACTGCTTGGAATAATATTGACAAATTATAACTTCTATTAAATTCATGAAATTTGATTTCACATTTAATGGTTACAATAATAAATTAAATTGTTGTAAAATACTCATACTTATATATGATAAAATGTTAAAAGCTTTCGCGAGAATGAATATTCAACTGAGAAGTAAATTAAAGTAGCCAGTACAAATATACGTATTATGAGCTTTTTCTCAAAACATTATATACATATATATATTTAGTTCAACTGTGAAAGCCGAGTTTTACAAAGGACAAATTTGAAAGCTCACAACGCAATTATGTCAATGTACGTTATTTCAACTGGAACCACACTTTCAGCATAAGAAGTATACTATATTTTTAAACCTCAAAATACTTTTAAAAAAAGATTGAAATATTTAATTAGTCACTTAAAAAACAAGTTTATATGCATATAAATTTAAAATTATCATAAAAAATTTACTAAAATTATTTAAAAACAAAAAAAACTTATTAAAATATATTTTTCCCCTTCGAGATTATTAAATAACTTACCAGTTGTCCCAATTAAATCACTCTCCAAATTATTAAGACCACAACGATTAAGAAATAGAAGAGATAGCAATGACAAAGAACAGATGAGAACAAGAAGAATTCTTGTGAGAACTCGTATTCCTAATACACGAAGCATGATGTCCCTTCGTCTTCTGAAAATACACATATTTCATTTTAACGTAATTAAATTTAATTAATATTCGGGCTATTCAATTATTCAAAGCATTGTTCATAATTTACGTATATGTAATTTAGGCATTACACCTTAACAGTGGGCATACAATATAATACATATGACATTGTCTAAATGGTGATTATGTATAAGCATGTACATTGTTTACATTGAGTAAAAGCTCATCAACCAAACATTGATCATTTAAAAGGACAATTTTCGTCTATAAATTATCAAAAAATAACCATTAAATATTTTTGTTTATCTTTTTGATTATAAATTATAATTAATTATTCATTAATATTATAAATTATTATTAATTAATAGCACTAATACTTAAGTCTCGTAGTTTGTGTGTCATTATTCACTGCTGACTTTTTAAATTTTATGCAGACCGTTATGGCAGAAAATAAAAAATAATAAATTTTCTCCCATGGATGTTTTCATTTTTTATATTTTTGTCATTTTGTTTATGAAAATATATTTCAACTATATAAAAAAAGTATAAAGTTTAATTGTAAATAAAAAGGACTCTACATATTATTAGCTAGCTCCGAGTTCCAGCGGAAAAATAAAATAAAAAATTGTTGAGTAAATATTTGTCAAAAAAGTCAAACATCAATACAACAATTTTTGTAACTTTATTTATATCTCTTTTGAAACTTAAAACGTTAAAAACTTTTACATGTTACAAAGGGAAAAAAAAAATTATAAAACTATTAGCTTCACACAAAATAAAAAACACCATATGCTTGGTTGACCTCATCATCAAAAAAAAAAAATATATAGCTGTCAACATGTCACGTGAATTTACGCTCTTAAAGTTTTATGCATATTTTCATCTTACTTCGTGACATAACAAAAACGATGTGCTCTACATCAAGTTATCAATATCCATAGCACGTAGAAAATTCTAGAGCACATTTTTCAACTTTCAAAGAATATATGAGTTTTTTAAGCTATGCCAACAGTCTTTCGTTTTAACATTTTTCGATATATATTTCTTGTGATCGAATGTTCATATACGAGTACTGCATACGTTATTAGTTAATTTATAACAAATGATAAAACTAAATATATATATATTGTTAAGTAACGAAACTTTATACTCATATATTTTTTCTTTTTTTTTTAAATATATTATCAGTTAGTCGATAATAACAAAAAAATTATTATCCATTAAAGTTTAGTAAACTTTTTAGTATCTATAAAGTTTTAAATAAAAAATTGTTTTTTATTAATTTAAAAAAATTGAATAAATTATTTTAACTTGATATTACTTTTCAATTTTAAAAAAAAAATATTATAAATTAAATTTTTAATGTGTTAAATTGATATTTTTTTTACGTTTGTTTTTATTATTATTTTTAAAATTTTTAAAAAATGTTTATTGATTAATTTTCATTGTTTTAATAATTAAATGAAAATTAAATGATTATTATCAATCTATAAAAATTTCTCTGGTATGTATTTTAACAAATATTTTTCAGTCAAAATATTTTCTACATATTTTAATATTCGAGCTAAATGTTGAACTATTATTTATAATAGAAAGCATATGTTTATGAATGAAGCTACTTGAACATTTTAAAACAATGAAAACTTTTCATTTTAATTAAAATTGTATTTAATCTAGCCCCAGTATGTAAAGGCATTGACACGACAACTGTTAGTAATGTCATTAAGTGCTGTAAATAACCACAAGTGTATAGTTCAATAAATGCTAGATTTCAATTCTCTCTTGAGGTTAATTGATACATGAATGATTTACCTCAAACAGAACCAATAGAGTTTCAAGCACAATCTTCATGTGGTTAGAACTTTATATATACAAAGTAACAAAGTATATATTTGAGCTTGACATGACATACATCGAGACAAGCTTCCTATAAACACGTATGCGGAGTAAATTTTGTAAATTATTAAGATTTTCATCAACAAAGTGTATACTCATATTTGTATGAACAATATTATCAGGTCTTCAATTTAATTGAGTCCACATACAAGGTATAGTTTACCTTTACCATGGAGACTTTGACACATTACACTCTATGGTATACCAATCGATAAAATCTATTTATCCTTTATGGTATACATGTATGGTTTTCAAGTGAATGAATATTATTATTATGCTTCATTTGGATTGTTCGGATTTTTCATATTAAATTTGATCTTAAAGCTTTCTCAATGTAAACAACGTACATGGTGAAAATTAATTTATTGTAAAATCTTATTCATGGTGAAGTTATAATATTTATATAAATAAAAATTTATAAATTTATTTTGCTAATTGATAAATTTTTTATTTTTTATTTGAATTAATAATGAACTTTTATGGTTGCTTTTTTTTTTTTATAGAAATGCTGTTTATATTAAAAAATTTAAATTAAATAATGAATAAATTATTATTTGAATACTCACTTCAAAGGAAAACGAATTTTTGAAATCATAGTCTTCAGATCAATCTGAAACAAAAAAAAACAAAACATTAAAATTCAAAAATTACTTTGAGAAAACTTGAAGGAAAAATCATCTGAACCTGAAATTTACATTTCGAAGGAGTGCATCATTCTCGTAAAATAAATAACAAAAATATGAACTGTATCATTTCTATAATGTAAGATGGATAGATGTTGAATTTATGATAAATGTAGATGTGAGAATACTGTCATAAATCATAATATAAAATTTATCATAGACACTATATCATTTTGCATAATCCATCATAGAAATTTATCGCAAGATAATCTTTTATGTATATACATGATCTTACGAGACTCTCTCTCTCTCTCAGCAATACGTAATTTTGATAAACAACTTTGGTTACTTTCTTGGAATCAAAATAGAATAACATTAGTTTATGAAAAATAATTAACAGATTATTATTTTCATTAATGTTTAATATATCGTAATAATTTTCATTTAGTTTTCTTTTTTTTTTCATTTGAAATAAAGCTTATGAGTTTGTCATTATAAAATATTATTTAATATACTCATAACAACCTTTAAAATAATAACAACAAATTAAAAAAAAAAAATATATATATATATATTCAATATTAAACAGATGGCAATTATTAAAAATTTAATTCAATTATTTTTTATATTAATATTTTATTTAAACTATAATATTGAATGCTTTTTTTTTTTCGAAAATTTATCATATTTTTTATTTAAAAGTTTTAAAGAAATAAAAATTATTTATTAAATTGTTTATATATTATTTTTTATTTTTATTTAAAACGAAAATAGAAAGAAAAAAAAATTGATATTTTCGTACTATACACTGCAGAATAAAATTTAAAAAAATAAAAATAAATAAGATGAAGAAAAAAAAAAATACTGACATGCAATAACGTTTACATCGTGCATCACATTTGAAAGTATGTAAAGCTGAGAACTGTATAGATGGTTTACTTTATATCCATGGAGTAAATTCAACAAAAAAAAAAAAAAAAAGATTAAAAAGAATTTTATAATATTGTAAATTGTACGTTTTACTGGATCGTTGAATTTACAATATTATAAAATGTAGATCAAACTAAAAATAACTTCTTAAAAAAAAGTTGTTCTTCCAATACAGTTTATATTTTAAAGAATAAATTAAATTTTAATTAATATTTCTTAAAACAATCAAATATTGTTTGTTGTAAAATTTTGTCAAATGTTATATAAAATTTTGTCATTTTTCAATTTTTATTTTTCATTATTAAATGTATATAGTGTATAAATGTATGTCACATACTATTTTAAATTGTCACGTTTTTAAGCTTTTATGACACACAGTTATGTCATGTCACAAAAGCAGTTTTAATTAACGCTGTCACTCAATGTGAAAGACATTGATATGATATGTGAATTGTCGACGTGACCGATATTACATCCATAGAATATCTATGAATATTTTGGAAGCATGCCAAATTTTGTTAGGCCTTAGAAAAAAATTTATTGACCTACTGAAAAAAAAGTTTCTTAATTTCAATTAATAAATTTATCTTTTTTTTTTAATATTATTTAGTATTTTTTTTGAGTTAATATATTGTATTCAATTTTACTTGCGTTTAGCCAATGCCATTATTTTTTTTAATTTATTTTTTTTACTTTTTCTATTGACTTTCGAATGACCAAATTTTTTTTTTTTGTATCGGTTAAAGTGTTTTCTGACAAATTTTCAAGTTATTTGAACTATGTGTTTGGTTGTATAGCTGCCAAGACTGACGTATCGATTCGAGCTTAATTTTCAACGTCAAACTAAGATTGAAAATCGACAGTTGAAATTTATTTCCACTTATTTTCTTTCATTACATATATGTATGACTTGAATAAAATGATCAAATTTAATTTATTATTGAATTTTTAATTTTATTTTAAAGTATACATATATAGTTAATTTTACAATCAAATAAGATATTTTATGTTTAAAAATTTCATCACCTAGAGAATTTTTAAAATTACTGGCTTCAAGAAAATAAGTAATATAACTTTAAAAGCATTTTTGTCTCAAAGGAATAGATCTAATAAATTCTAAGATTTTCAAGTGATAAAATAAACGCAAATTCAGCCAATAAAATCAATCTTTCTTTTTTATAAAATAAAAAAAATATACATTTACTTTAAAATTGCATTGTAACGGATATAAAATTTACAAAAAAAATATGTAAATTTTGCACTTATATTGAAAACTAGTAAATTTTGAATTTTTTGAGATAAAACATTTGAATTTTTTAACAAATAATGAAATATGTACAAATCCCCCATATGCATTTTATTATTCTCAATATTTTTTTTAAATTGTAATTTTATTTTTATGGAGTTATTATTAGTTAAATAATTTAATAAGAAATTCCACTTGAGTAATTTTGATGAATTAATATAAAAATAAACAATAATAGAAAAAGAATATATATATTCTTTTTGCAAAAAAAATATAAGAAGAAACATAAAATACAATAATATCTGTCTCTGAATTTCCAGCACAAAAATGTAAGAATTTTTTTTTTTTTTTTATAATTTTTTGTTTTTCCTCATTGAGAGAAAAAGAATTCCAACTGTACGTACCAAATATCGTTCCAATGGATGACTTGGAATCGATGGTATTTCAAAGAAAAAAAATATAAAAGCTACTTTAAACTTTTTTTGTTTTTTTTTTTTAGCTTTACTTTGCTGTAAAATGTATATAGATGTTTTATTTCAGATTTTTTTTTAACCATATATACAAAAATTGAGACAAAAAATTGTAATAATGAAGTTTTTAAAAGACTAATATAACAAGAAAAATAATAACAATGATTATCATACTCATTTTAAAGATTCAATTTTTAAAATAAAAATTTATTAAATTTCATCGTTCATTGGAGTTTTTAAAAATGAAATTTTCGTGATAAATAAAGTTGCTATTATTATTTGAAAATTTAAAAGAAAATGTTTTCATTCTTTTTTCGTCAGTAAATATATTTTTGTTGTATGATTATTTTATTCTACAAAAGAAATACATTTTATTTATAAAATCTGTATAAATTCATTTATAAAATGGCAAATACAAAATTAAGTGTCACGTCTATTTTCTAAAGTACTTTCATATTTTTTTAGCACTTATATTTATTTTTTTAACTATTAAGTTGTCGAGGTACATACAATTTTATCTACTCATATGTCCAGTTATTCTTACTGATGTTTCTATTGTCATTTTTATAATAAATATTGCCAGCATGTTGTATTTTTTTCGCAAATGATTTTAGAAATGTATTCTCCTACTAAAGTGGTTCTGAGTCCCATAATGAGATTTTGCAAGACAAAAACTTGTGTGTGCATTATTCTTGGGTTATAAATGTTTCGAATTATTTTCAAAAAATATATATTTTTGTTTTTACAAATTTACAAAGAGTAATTAGCCAGTAATCTATTTCTTTCTTCAATAAATTGACCTTTTTTTTTTATTACTTTTTTTACCCTCTGAAACGCTAATAACAATTGCTTCAAGCAGGTATAAAAAAAAAGAACTGCAATCCAAATGTTCAAACATCTGTTCAAATACTTCACTTAGAGGAGTGAAAAAAAAAGAGTAGTAAAAACACGCGGAAAAAAACTAACATCTCGCGGCCATTTGTAAAGTGTTTTTAAGTATACGTGACCTATATGTATACATTTATATTTGAGTATATATTCATGAAAATGTGTGTAAAAACTGTGACACTAATACTACAAAAATACCCAACAAAATGATTATTGACAGTTTAAATTTCAATTTACCAAGTGTGATATTTAATTTTTTATACTAAACTATTTGCACAGATTGTCATTCATAATCCAAGTATCGAAAAAATTTATTCGTATAAGTATAAATATAAAAAATATATATGTAAATTATACTTGTATTTTTTATAATAAAAAAAAATAGATATAATTTATCAAGTATAAAATCATGACGAATGATTTATAAATCTAATTTAGAGATTAAATTTTTTGAAGATGAAATCTTATTGGGTCACTTTTAAGCTCAATTGCACCTGTGATAAGACTGAAAAAATACCAAGGATTACCAAAAGCTTTTTTGATAATCCTCGAAAACACAGCACGTCCTTTTTTTTTTTTTCATTTATAAACCATATGTTTTGAGATAAACGAAAAAATCAACATAATGAAATAGGGCAGATAAATATTCAAGTGAAAAATTTCCAAACATTTTGGACTTTTATTTATAGCAATGTTTGTAGTCACTCCAGTTTTTTCACTGCTATTAGTCATATATTTTTATCCAAATTAAAATTAATAGTTAATTAATATTTGGCAATTAATTAATAATTAAAAAATAAAATCAATAACGCTGTAATGAAATTAAAATATATAGCACGATTATAAAATTAAAAATATAAAATAGTATTTATCCGGCAAAAAAATTAAAATATAACAAAGAAAAAAAAATTTATTTATTAAATTTAATTAAAAAGCTTTCAGTGATATATATTTAATGGTACTTTTCTCAACTAAAAAATTAAGAATAAATTATTTTTTTTATTTTAAAACTGTTAATGAAGATTTATAAAAATATATAGATTGTTTAAAAACTATATAAAATATAAAAAAAAAAATTCAACACGATTCTTTAAAAACTTAATGCTTTGCGGATAAAAAATCTCTCTCTGTTGATTTTTTTTTTTTTGTACTCTCTTTCAAATTTATTCTTCACTCTATTTTATCACCACAGAGGTACTTTACCAATTTCAACCAAACTGTTTCCGGATGACTGCGTGTGGCAAAAGCAATATTATTTTCTTGAAAAATAATTTCAAAATATTACAAACCTGAGATTTTCTTGAAAATAAAAAAAAAATCTACAGTCAAGAAATAAAATTGAAATTCATTTTATTTGAAATTGCAATGTACATAAAAAAATAAATATCATCTACAATAAAGATGAACGAAGTATAATATAAAGTATATATTTTTTTAATTTAAATAATCAATATGATTATTTTAATTTAGAAATAAAATATAATGTAGACCGTAATTATTATTATTTTTATTTTCAATTATTTATTTGATTGGTACTACAGAATGGTTGAAACGAAATTTTAAGCTCAGTCTTAAACGTTACCACAGATATATGTCATTGTCAGATACCCCAAGGTTCGTTAGAGATAATTAGGTAGGTTGAAATTACCTGGTACACTTCAGTATTACAAAGCAAACTGACCCCGAAGCCGGGTTGTTCACTCTCTAGTTTATGCCATGTATTTTAGCATACGTATATGTAACCCAATTTATAGATGTTAAGTACAAAATACATCAGCCAATTATAATTTAGAAAAAAAAAAACCCGAAATATTTTTTTGCAATTATTTCCAAGTATACATTATATTTTACATAAAATAAATATAATTTTATAATTAAAAAAAATTAATTATTCATTAATACGGTTGCCATGAAAACAAAATTTTTTTTCATTTTTAAATATTTGAGTAAATAATTTTCAAGTCATGACAATAATTTTAATTTCTCCTCTCAGATATATACAATAGATTCAACTTACTTGCAAGTAAGTTGAAAATAATGTATATATTCGAGAGTGGAAATCAATATTAATCAAAAAAAACTGAATAATAGACAGGGATATAAAAATAATAGATTTTAAAAAAGGGTCATAACGAATTGCCAAAATGAATAATTATCGACTTTTATTAAATTATTAAAATATGCACAGATGTGCTATAAACTAGAGTATTATAAAAATTGATCATAACTTATATATAACTTAGCACATTCAGATTATTTTTTTATGAAATATTAACAAGCTCACGAGCTGATGATAGTAAAAAATGTTAATATATCCCTTGTGGAAATATTTCTTTGCTTTTTCTCTTTTGTTTTTTCAGGTTTTTCCCAAAATGATCCATTTTTGTCGGAGGAATTTTTCCACCATTTCTCCAACTTTTCTCCATCGTTTCTTCAACCAAAAATTTCTCCGTCCTTTTTTTAACTATTCTTCACCATTTCTCTAATTTTTTTTATTGACACAACACTGTTGACTACTTTTTTTTATTTTTAATGATGATATGCTTCAATGATTGATACGTTTGAATATTCTATATATTTTTCTTAATGCACGGAGAGAAATCCGCAGCAAATAATGCTGTAGAGTATCAAACAAATTTTACTGTAGTCTACTGGAAATTGAGAAGTTGCGTGGGGAGGCCACCAGGATCGACTAGAATTTCCTACTACACTACAGTAATTTTAATCAAAACAAAACAAAAAAACAACACAAAAAATTAAATAAAACCTTATTGTTTAAACATCAAAATAAAAATGTAACGTGTTTATTAATTTTTAAAAAATAAACCATTTTATAATTTTCATGTGTTTCACCGCATTTTTATTTAGATTCATGAATAAAATAAAAATAATAAACTTTTTCAAAAGAGGTTAGGAACACACTTGATTTACAATAAATATTCGTGTCATCTGGCGGGAAAATCTGCTGTACACTACAGTAATTTCTGGCATAAAGTATACCATTAACTCAAGACTTCCAAAAATTCCGGTAGACTACAGTAAAAAATTTAGATGAAATATAATAATAATCATTATAATAAGTGGGAATTAGTCGCTTTAATGACGTCAGCTATGATTTTTACGATACCACTACAGTAATATATGCTGCGGATTTCTCTCCGTGTGTATTTGGAATTGTTTTTGAAAAATTGTAGACTTTGTTTAGAAACATAGAATGAGTAAGGAGGTATTCCACCTTTGGTGCAATTACATCTTGTAATTGTATATATAAAAATATATTTTGAAAAGTTGCCAACTCATGTCAAGAACGTAAAATACTATTATGTATATTAATTATATTTATTGGTCAATAAATAATTCAATTTAACCGGAAATATTTTTTATAAAAAAAACTGTAAAATGATTTATAAAAACTATATATATACTTTAACAATTATTTACTTACTAAAAAATACATGTAATTCATCATAAAATTTCAATTTAATTTAACCATCAACCCTTTGCAATCTATGTATACTTTAAAAAAAAAAAACGGTATCCATTATAACAATTTTCAAGTCGTTAAGCCAAAAGTTTAACAACAAAAAATGATCATTAAGAGTATACAATTTAGTGAAGATGATAATATTTTATTCAGCAAGTTATTTGTGACAGTTGTCATTGAAAAAATAAAAAAAAAATAATGAAACTTTTAGTAGGATGAAAATTCAAGTACTTTTATACTACATAACTCAAAGGTAAGAAAAAAATATAAAAATAAAATACAGATAGAACATTAAACTTGTCTACGTATATAAGCACATGACATTTAAATATCTGAATAAAAAACTAAACTTAAAAGTTTCATGTTTTTTTTTTTTGTTTGTTGTTATAACTTTACTCTTTTTTTCCTTTCATTTATTATCCATTATGCTGGTTTTATAAATATGCGTTTTTTTCTTTTTACATTTATCTATAAACATACAGTAAATTATTATTATTAATTATAATTATACAAATTATGCATAAAACGTAATCTCGAAAATGTTTTTTCACGACATATATTATTTTAATTTTCAGAGGTAATTAAAATATTGATCATGTTTATATTTTTTTTGTTGTTTAAAAAATTCTATTTACAAAATAAATATTACCTCATGGTTTAAATTTAAAATTTCATAATTATTTTGATTATACTTATTAACAATTTTTTTTTTTAATTAAACAGTGTATTTTTTATAAAACAAATAAATTATCAAAATTTGCATCAAGCTTATTAAGAAAGAAAAATTATTTTTAATTATCAAATGATGTTTTTAATTAACATTTAACAAAATATAAACCCGTTAAGTTTATTGTAAATATTTATCATAAATATGGCTTGTAAATTGAAATATATTTTTAAAGAGATGACTTAAAAAGATGTTAAAGAATTAGCAATTTGTGTTTGTATTTCGAGGTAAAATTTGACCAATTATTTTGGAATTTTTCTTGACATTAGAATCATTAATAGTGACATTATTATCAAAAATTCGTTTTATAGCATTTTTACAAAATTTATTTGTAAATGAATAAATAAATGGATTAATAACAACAGATGCCCAAAAAAAAATTGTATCCAATACACGAAAAATTGGATATTGATAATTTGAATCAAAAATAATAAGTAATACTGGTGGAAAAAAACAAATTAAAAAACAACATATTATTGTTAACATAGATTTTTTTGCACGTGATTCTGAACTATCAGTTATTTTAGCAAAATTTAAAGTTTTTGATTGTGAATGAATTTCCATTTTTCTATGATTATCTTTAATTTTAATATAAATACATAAATATGAAATACTCATAACTAAACATGGTAATACAAAGCCTAATATTAGTAAAAATATTGTTTTTGGAGTAGTATTATTTTTTGGTAAAATATCACACATTAAGGTTTTTTTTTCGAGTCCTAAACTTCCCCAAATTTCTAGGATTGGTAATAATAATGGCAAGAAACTTACTATCCATATAACAGCTAGCATTATACTAACTTTACATGGTGTGTAAGTTTGTTTATAAATTTTTGGATTAAGTATCAAAATACACCTGTAAAAAAAAAAAAATAATAATTCAGTAAAAAATTTAATATAACTAAAATAATTACGTATTCAAAAAAAATATATAAAATTAAATATTTTAAAACATCTTGGAATGTTAAAATAACATTTAACAAAAATATAAAATTAAAAATTTTAAGGCATTGATTAATAAAAATATAAAAAAATAATTTAATTATTCAGTTAACAATTTTTTTTTAATGTCAAATCAACATTATTCTCAATTATTAATTCTTAAAAATAGAGCTAGATGTTAAATTAACTTCTAGAAAAAAATACAAATTTATTTTGACACTAAAAATATTAAATTTTATATATTGTTTAAATAATTTTAGGTTAACTTTATACAGGTTAACATTTTATTTTTATTAAATTTTCAACAAACCGGTTTATTGCAATCGCTTCCATACTGAACAATGATACATTAATATTTCCATAATAAAATACTGGTGATATTTTGCATAATAAGTCATTACCCAACCAATAATCACTCAAAAATAATCCTGCAAGAATAGGCAAATTAACGAGTGAAAACATCAAATCCGATATACTCAAATTTAATATAAAAATAATTGTCGGTTTTTCCCGTAATTTAACATTTTTATAAAATGCAATTATCATCAAAACGTTGCCTGCAATAAAATAAAAATAATAATAACATTAATGATTTTTTCAACAACAATATGACATTGTAAAACGTGTTATTTTTTTTCTCTTATTGTCATGAAGTATATGCTTCTTTTAATATTGCAAAAAAAATATTTTATACATATTATTTTGGTATATAAATAAACTCACCAATGGAACCAATGATGCTGAATAAAATAGCAAATCCACCAGCAATATATGACACGTAGTTTGGATAAGGCCTCACATCTACTGTCATTGTTTTAATAACCTTAATAATATTTATTATATATTTTTTATTGTCTCTTAAAATTGCATCATTAATATCATGAATATTATTATACAATAATAATATTTTATCTTGAACTATTTTATACTCTTGTTTGTAAGTAAAAAATAAATTGACATTTATTGACAATATCCAATGATCACTGTGGTTATTTTAAAATCACGTGACTATCACACAGAGAACTTGAACTTTTGAAGAAATAAAATTTGTGTATGTTCTTTATCTATCGTTACACGTAAAAAATACTATCGACGTCAACAAAATTTTAAATGAACATCTAAAAAAAAAAAAAAAAGATAAAGTTCTTTTGTTAAAAAGCCACTTTGGTTTGAGTAATTTAAAACTTATCTGATATCGAAATATAAAATAGAAATAATCAATATATAAAATATAAATTTACTGAGAATTTTTTTTTAAATTAAAATAATATTGAAAAATAAAAGTATAGGTATATAAAAATTAAATTTACTAACGATATCATCACCAGCCATAAATAATATTTTTTTAAAAAAGATAATACAATGATTTTACTATTTAATAAAAAATTATTAAATTATTTGTTCAACAGTTATAATTAAAAAATAATAGAACAGTTAATTAAAAAATATTATAACAATCATGATTGAAAAAATGTTGATATTAAAATTGAAATAAATTTAAAAATAAATTGCATTTATAAAAAATAAAAAATAAAAGAAGAAGCCAAATATGAATTTCATTTGTAAGTTGTTTGTACAATTTAAATTCATTTTGTTTTTTTTTTATCTATGACATTTATTTATAAACACAAAAATAATTTATATTTTTTATTGTTATATATTTTTATTGTTAAAAATATATAACACAATATAAAATTTAAATTTTTTGATAACAATTATTATATTTTGATAGAATAACGATTATAAGAATCGTGTCAAGTATTAAATTTTGTTCTTAATCATTGCCAAGTGATAGATTATAGATACCATTTAAAAAAAAAAAACCAAGAAAGATAATTTTAAAAAAACTTTAAAAGAGTTAAAAACTCGTTATCCATTATCATCATAATTTGACTCACCCTCACGTGTGTCTATCGTCTAAGCCAATTATGTATTCCTAATTTAATTTTAGGCTTGCAACATTTCTTCATTATACCTTCAATTAAAAATTAAAAAAAAAGAAAAAACTATGTATATAAAATCTTGCAAAGTATTAATTATTAGATAAATGATTAATAATTAAAACCAATAAAAAAATGAATGCATTTAAAAATTATATATAAATTTATGTAAAAAGTAAATTAATTTTAAAAAATATTTTTATATACACACTTTTGTTTTTTTGTAATTTTTAATTTATAAAATTATTGTATCGTGAAGATTAAATAATTTGAAAAGTACTTTAACAAGTTAAACAGTACCAGCATCTTGAGGTTGCATGAAAAGAAGAATCAACTTTAAGATTTTGTAGAATCTTACAAATTAAAGTTTATTCTATTCAAAACTTCATAAATCTCTTAAAATTATTCCAATTATTCTACTTTAAATTTTATTTTAATCTATAATTTGCCAAAATAATTCATGTTTTATTGTAATGAGTTTTTTTTTTATTTTAATTTTGACAATAATATTTCCTGTTTTCTCATATATTTTTCTAGAACTTTGCTTTATTTATTTTTTTTTTTTCATCAGAGCACATCTCTGTGTGTAAAGCTCTCTTCCAACCACAAAGACAAACACGAGAGAGCTTTCACAAGTGGCTACGTTCACGCCGGTTTGATGCACCCAACTTTTATTTATTTATTATTTTTTTTTTTTGCACAAATACAAACACACATGTTCATATACAGGTACTTTTAAAAGTTTGATTTGAAAAAAAAAAAAAAAATAATGATGATTAGTTGGGCAAAGAAATTTTATTTTTATCAAATCAAAACTTTTATATTAAAAATAAAATTAAATATGTTTGACCGAGTGTGCTTTAAATTGCCAAACAAAGTTTATCTCACTCTCAAATATATGTCAAGATTTTTAATATTTGAAGTAACGTATTATTAGTTTTATCTTTTATAAAAAAAAAGAAAATTCTAAATAAATATTATCAAGATCAATAGAATTAAAAAAAACAATTTGATAAAAAGCATATTTCGTTTTTCCTTTTTTAAACGAGTTAATGATGATTGATGGAATATTGTACATGTTAAAATTTATTTAATAAAAAACCTGACGACTGATGCATCATAAAAAAATTTTACAAAAAGCCCTATGTTTAATTTTTCAAATTAATTTAAAAAAAAAATGAAAAACTTTTTGTCAAGTAAAAGGACATTTACGTGGCTATTTCCATGCCAATATTCACAGCTTTTTTTTTTTTTTTCTCCTTTGAGTTGACCACGTAACGACAGCTATTTTATTTTCTTTTGTAAATTTTTTTCTTTCATTTCAAAAAGTCAATATTCTTTTTCTCAACCACTTCTTTTGTGTGCATTTTTTTTATTATTATAATAGAATTTGATGTTTAAAAAAAATGAAAAAAATCAATAGTTTGAAAATGCTATATATATTTTTGAAATTTAAAAATAGTTTGGTCGTTTTTAATTTAGTTCTACATACAAATGAAAATCATTATAACAATGATTTGAAGATGAATAACCTTCTTTTTTTGATAGACTACCCTTTACGATATGAAAGATATTTTTTTTCCATTCTTTTATTTTTAAATGCGATGGTATATGAACCGCAATTTTTTCTTCCAAGCATACCACTACCAACTTACCGAGATTTATATTTGAATTTCAATATACATATAATATTAAAATTGATGGAAGAGATTCTGAACAAGACAAAACGTTTAAGGCTTCTTGAGAATTATTTATATGAAATTGTAAAATGAAAAAAAAAAAAATAATAAAAAAATTGTAGAATAATAAATGTCGGTTGGATTTTGGTTTTTAACTTGCCAACGTGGTTTTCTTACAGACAGCTTATCTGGTATAATATAAGTCAGGCTATATATATATTGTACATGTCTACTCAATTAACGTGGTACCAATTCATCCTTTTAAAGCTTCACACTCTGTTTGATTCTGTCTTCACAAATTACCATACTTTGCCCATATATAAAAGCTTGAATATTAAAATTTACAAAAAATTTACAATAAATTTTTTTGAAGTTTTATTATTAATAATTATAATTATTTTTAATATTATTTATGAATACATATAAGACAACATTTTTTTCATGTGGAATTAAAGAAATTTGATACAAAAAAAGATAAAATTGAATATTAAAAATATATTTAATTTTAATAATAAATTCAATTTTAAAGTTAACATAAAAAAAAAAATTTTAATACTTTTTTTTGAATGTTAAATAAAAATTTTTATCAAATTTAATTTCACTATTTTTTTTTTTTCATGTTGATTTTTCATGCATCTAATTTGTATCACTACTTTGACATTTAAAAATGATAAATTTAAATATTTTTTTTTGATTATGTACACTGGTTTATTTGAAGAAAAAAATACTGATTAGCGAATTATTTTTAAAATCACGTGATTTTAGATCTTTTGTATAATTCACTATGATTTATACTGATCAATTCACACCAGTAAATAGCCAGGTAATTTTAGGAGTGGCTATCATAGTAGCCATCGACCACGATATGAAAAAAAAACCTCGAAAAAAAATGTGTACCCTAATAAATTACCTAAAGTATCCAGTAATACATCATTGTACTTTTATTTTTTGCCAATTTCTTCTAATTAAATAAATCCTGAGTTTAAAAAATGAAAATTGTCTAATAAATAAATCTCACACCAACAACTTGCAACTGTTTTTATCGAATTGCACAATTCGATTGCAATTGTAGGTCCAAGAACCATGATACGATGAGTTTGGAGCAAAAATGTCAGGCAATCCAATCGTGTGGTTGTTATTGATCTCTATATACTGCAGTACAGGTTATTTAATTTAGACTCAAATAATTTCCAGTTCAAAAAGCTTTAATAATAAAACTCACTTATAAATTACTCAATGATACTGATGGCATATGAAGTGAACACGTAACATATACTACAAAATATATATATAGTTGATTGCAATCTGATTTGTAACAAATTAAACTATTTTATATATTAACCAATAAAAAAAAATTTACATATATACACAAATGAGTTATAAAACATTCATAATTGTTATTTAAAAATAGAATAAAATTAGTCTAGGTCAGTTTGATAAATACTATAATTATATTAACCTTGATGATGATCTTCTTCCGTTTGGCTTTCAGCCTCGTCTGTTGATCCTACAACTCGCATTGCTACACTTATAAATATTTAATTTTTATATTAAAAATTTTATCACAAATCTATAATATTGTCAAAGCTTTTTATATTAAAATATAAAATCAACTACAGATCCAAAATAAATACATATATATTGCTTTGAAGAAAAAAAAAGATTTTTATCCACAAAAATTTTTCAACACTAGTTATATATTTTTTTTGATCATCAAAAAAACCAGTATGTATACTTCATCAACACCATGTATTTATAAATGAGATGATTGGTCGATTATTAACGCTCTAACAAACAATTTTGTTGTCACTCCAGCGTGTCGGCTTTGAATCAAAGAGATTCAAAACCCCTTTTACCACATCTCAATATGCATTGATACCTCATGCATGTTATATTTGCATCAAAAGATTTTATCTATATAGTACAATTGTAATTGTTAAAAATTTATCAACTTCCGTCATTATAAAAAAAACAAACCACAAATACACACACCCACAATATTATGTTAAACTAAACATATTTGTGTTATTTAAATAAATGTTTATTGTCATTTCAATATTCCATATCTAGTCCAGGTTATTCAAACAACGCATTGCAGTTATTTTAATAAATTAAAATTGATTTTTTTTTTTTAGTGTATTATTTTACTTATAACAATGATGAAAATAATGTTTGTTTTTTACTTTTCATTACATCAATTTTATGAATTTTGTTTTTTTTTTTAAATCACTAATCACTTTGTTTTAAATTTAGAAAATTATTTCTATATTTTTTTCTCTATTTTGTTTAGATTATTAATTACTTGTTTGATAATTTTTTAAATAAATATTTTATTATTATAACTGTTGTTTGGTTGGTGTATACACATGGTATAGTAAATAAATTTTGATCAATAATTGAAAAACAATGATGAGGAGTTTTGTGAAATACACAGGACATGATAACCCATAGTGTTTGTTGAGACTGGCTCACAGCCACCCACAGATTTACAAGCAGCTAGTTTCAATATATATATGTCTTGGCGACGGCGCTTTTCTCTATTTAACTTTGCGCATGATCTGTTTTATTCATAAAATTATTCTTTGATAACTGACAGTGATTTTTAAAGATAATAAAAAACGTTTTATTTATTTTTTTTTTCTTTTCATTTTATTGTTTTTGTGTATATGAAAGTTAGTCATAAGTGGAACAATATAAAAAAAAAAAAAAATAACATAACAATTTTAAAGATATACCTGTATATGTAAAGATGAATACATTTATTTTTATATAAAATTGCAATTTTTAAATGGATATGTGGGCTATAAACGTGTTTTTTTTTTTTCTTCCCATGGTTTTTTTTTGTCGTTAAAATTTTCAACGATATGATCTTGTTATGTTGATGCTAAAAATAAAAATAAAAATTTTAATAGTAAATTTATATTGTGTAAGTTTAGATTTTGCTGTACATGGAATATAGAATTAATAAATTTTGGTATGACAATAATATTGCATTTGATTATCAGTTTTAGGTCGTTTTGTATAGTCTAGAATATTCCTACGATAATTGCACGTTAATTTCATTGTGTAGCTTATCAACTATACTGGTAATTATTAAATACTCCAGACTAATTGAGAATGTATTTTGAGTATATATATTTATATTTTGTATATTTTGAGTATATATATGAATAATAATTAAAACTTGAATATCTATCAAAATCGCAGGAGAAAAATGATCTATAAGGGCTTAAAAAATCCATATTAAAAAGTCCTACAAAGTGATAAAAAAAAAACAGCAATATTTATGAAAAATTTTTTAGCTACAAGCGTAAAGATGTGATCTATCCCTATCGTTGTGTGTTATAGTTGTCGACTTTGACATCATTATCCTAAAAAAAACTAGCACAAAATTTTTGAAATAATTCATCGAAATGAATAATTATTCAGGCTTTTATTTAAGCCAAAAAAATCAAAAATTCATGAAAGGGTTTCTGTTTTTTTTTAAACTATTTTATGAAACTGTTGGAAATTTTATTCACATAGCTCGGTACAGCACTGTCAACTATATGCACTCTATGCAGCACTTACGAGTTACAATATCTGTGCACCCTTACACACACTTATACACTGTCGTAGTAGACACGAGCGCATTATACAGTCCAGCGCAGGACTATTAGAGCCTGTAATCGCTTCGCACAAGCAGAATTATTTTTCTTGTTTAAAGAAAACTTTTTCATGGTTAAGACATAGACAGAGCTTCGGTCGTTCGATACCTACTGTAAGCGAACTGCAGAAGTCAAGTAGCCGCCATGGCTCAGCGTGTATAGTGTTAGGTTTAGGATTCGGTTAGGTAGTGAGTTATAGGTTCGAATCCCTCAGTAGGTCCCATCGTAAAATACATTCAACGTGATGTTAAGCATTATGATTTTTTCAATCAAGAAAACATGAGATTTTCTAAAACTTGACTTTACTTACTTCAAGAACATCTTCGTATTATTCAGGTATTTTTTATACTATTCTAAATACAGTCAATTTTATAAAAAAAAACTGCTTTCGTGGAAAAATCTAACAACTTCTTAATTTAAAATATATTTTCTCCGCCAAGAAATAAATCAGAAACATTAAGTTAAAATTTTCTTGAGTGAAGAAAAAGCGGTCGAAAACCAGTTTTTTTCTGCATTCACCTGTTACTTTTGTTACTTCTCACAAGAAAATTATTTTGATGTTTAAGAATATATAATTTTAAAGTAATGTAGATTGTATTTTATTTATCGAAACTTCAATATTATTATAGCCGTTTGTTACTTAATATAAAAATAAGTTAATTTGACAGAATAAGTCGAAAACTTTAAAAAACTTAAAGGTTTCTTAGTTCAAATAGAACTCTCTTTCTAAGTGCCGAATGCAAAAAATAGAACTAATATTTTCTCAAAACAAGAAATTATTTACGGAAATTAATTTTTTGCGAGTACGAATTTCCATTAGTTTTACTGTTTCAACATAAATGAAAGTTAAGGCTCCAACTAATACAAAATGAAATTGATTACACAAGTACCGGTCTATATTCAATTCGAATAAACTAATAATTTAAGATGTAATATCATTCATTGAAAATTACTCTATCTCTGTAGAAACAGTTGTGAACTTTTGCGAAAAAAAAAAATTCTTCAACCTAACAAGTATCACTCAAATTCAAAGACATTTTTCTTTATCGGAGAGAGTTATATCTTTACTACAGTAAAATATTCTCTTGCTCTATATTTATGTACTTTGACTTAAGTTAAAATTGCGAAAATAGAAGTAATTTATAACTAAGGATTTGATATTCTTTCTCGATCAAAGCCGCAGATATTTACAAGAAGTTAATATTTTTCCTAACTGAGGCATGTTAAACCCAACTTTAATGAACGCTGGTGCGTCGTTAAAGTGGCGCATTATCACACTGGTCCCTACTGGTGTGTTTTTGTTTTATAGTAAACGTCGTGGAAAGCGTAGACTACGATAATGCTGGTTTTAATGCTGATGTAAGCGCGTTCAAAAAAAGGCCCGGTAGAAGTTTTTAGTGGCGCCATTCCATGGCGTGGTTACTCTGGTAACTGTGATGACAGCCATTTGCATTTTCTCTCACACACACCCACACACTCATCATTCTAACAGTTTATTTGGACAAGTTTAGACTTTTTGTTTGAAACAACAATAGTTTTGTTCAATTGGTATTTTTTTTTTTTTTTTTCATTAGATAAATATTTTTATTATTAATCAAATAAATAATTATTATTACTGAATTTTTTGTAGACCAAAAAATAAAAAATATTTTTTGTTTGTTGAAACAATATAAAAGAAAATTTATATGATCTATATATTAGTATTATGTAATTTGGAAGAAAAGGAAATTTCAGTAAAAGTTTAGATTTAGTCATTTTAACAAACAGTTTGTTTTTTTCAATAAAAATTACTTAAAAAATTATTAATTATGTTTGAACTTTTAAATTTTTTTTTTTTTAAGTGGGGGGGGCAAGCCCCCCCCATTTCCCGCGCCCTTTCTTCCCTTATTGGGGGGGCAAGCCCCCCCAAACCCCCCCAAATTAATTCCCCACACTCTTTCTTTTAGATTCAATAATTTGATTCAACATGAATTTGCGGTGTACAACATGCCTATGTTAGGAAAAATAGTATGTGATACTCATGCATACAGCATTGGTTGTATCTCGCACGTTGAGTGAGACCTGAGATAGAGTGGAGATATAAGCAAGAGGTTCTCTCGGCTTGGCTCGGCTTCGCCTCGCCTTCGCCTCGAGGCACCACTTGCTTATTCTCCACTCTATCTCAGGTCTCACTCAACGCGCTTGATAAACCAATGCTTTTTGCACTTGTATCACAATGTACTATTCTCAATTTTTGAAATCTGTGTTTTCTTCAATCAAGTGACTTTTTGGTGGGTAAAACCTTAAATTTTTTTCAGTTTATATATAAATCTCCATTTTTCTAGATATTAAAAAAAAACGATAAACCCCAAATTAATAAACAAATACATAAGTAAAATAAAAAATAATTTAAAAAGAAAAACTTACGATTAATAACTTGCGATCACTTGCTAAATTGAATTTCAGAATGAAATGATTCAAATTTACTAATCTATCTGGATTATCCCTGGTAGAAATGCTCCGTCGAATCGACATTGGGCCCGACTTAATATCGAGATAACATGTATAAGCATAGGGAAAAATTTTTAGGTTAAACACGATATCTCGATTATTAAGTCGATTCGACGGAGCATTTCTACCAGGGATTGTTTATATATATTTTTTTTTAAATTATATATGTATATATCGTATTAAAAACATGGGGAAAAATTTTAATGGAAAAAATTCAAAAATTCTACTAAATCATTTAGCCTCGTTTTATTTAGCTTTAATAATTTTGATAATTCTGAAATTTAAATAAGATTACTACTCATATTTAATAATTAATGGACAAAAAAACTGTCATCTTTTAAGCAAAAAATGCTGGAGATTTATAAATTTATAAATTTATTAATGGCAATTCTTTAAAGCCTTCATTTACAACATGTGCAAACGGTTGAAGCGTTCAAAACCCCTGCATCGAGCATGCCAATGACAGAGGTCAATCTACCCATGAACAGGTTAGGATAGATTAATTCATGAATTGAATATAACCCTGGTGAAAATGATTTTCCGATTTTCTCCGATATTTTTCCGTTTCTCTCCTATAATTTTCTATTTTTCTCCGATATTTCTCCGCATTACTCCGATTTTCTCCGCATATTGCTGAATAGAAATTTCGAAGAAAAATCGGAGTAATACAAAAAATCATTTTTTCTGATTATCTCCGAATCTTTCCGAATTACTCCGATTCTTGAAAATCGGAGAAAATCGAAGAAAAATCGAAGAAAATCGGAGAAATCATTTTCACCAGGGAATTCATTTTATATTTTTACGTAATGTTGATCTACTGAAATTATCGATATTTCGTATCAGATATTTTCTTGGAGAATTAAGTTTTACGATTGTTAGTTGCAGTATTTTTTTTAATTTATCATTAGATGATTCAATTTTGTTAGTAATTGTTTTGAATTCATCATGTGCAATTGAATTATCATCAGATTTTTATCGCAATTTTCTTTTTCTTTTTTTTTTGTTTTTGTTCCAATTTCCATTTCGTATCAATTAATTATTTAGGTTATTCACGCAAGAATACTTATTATACAAGCCACCAACGATATTATAACAATTTAAAGTAATTCTTTAAAGAATAGAAAAAAAGAAAATAATTTGTAAGACCTTATATTGAAAATCTTAATAAGTGTATCTTTAAAATATGCTTGAAGATGATAGTAGATGGTATTTTAAGAAGCATGTGATATATATTAAATTCAGGACGTTTTACTGTAAAAATAAGCTTAGTGACAGACTAAATGCCAAAAGTTTCGACAAGCCACAATCGTCGTAATAGTTCGGCAAAGTTTCAGGTAAGAGTTTCTCTATATAGTTTTGTTATATACCCAGTGGTAGGAAAGTTTGATGTTGCCGATTGAACTATATACTAAAAGATACGAAATAATAATATTACGTAATCCAAATAATAGTAACAAAGAAAAACCTAGTTATTTGAAATTAAAAAATAAAACTTAATACGTTTGTGTTTTTTTTTTTTTTTTTTNTTTTTTTTTTTTTTTTTTTGTGAATTTAGACTTGATAGTTACTGAAAAATTTAATTTAATTTTTATTTCGCTCTCATTTTTTATAGATAAAAAATAATTAAAAATAAATTCGTTTAATTAAAAACACAAGTTTTTTTTTTTTTTTCGACAAAAAATATTTAGATAATAATTTAATTCGTACAATTAAAAAAATAATTTAGACACTGTATAGCTTTATTTTGATAACTTGGCTGTCGAAAAAATTCCATAAACTTTTGAACAACTTGTTTCTATAAAGATTTTTTTAATATTACAAAAAATGTCCAATGTATTATATATCAAAATAAAAGTTTGTTATCGCATTGTAACGTTAAAACTCATTTGAAGTTGTAAACAATAGTGACGTTATATATATACGAAAGTCAAAAGCCAAGCAATATTCAGAGAACAAGTTGAAAGGTTTTATGTGAGGCAAAAAGCTGTCGATGAAAACATACACGTTTAAATAAAGTTGATAAAGTTGATTGTGCTGACTTACTAATGTTGAAAACTGTGATTCGTGCTTAATTTTAAATTAAGTTTATCTAAATTTATTTAAATTATAAAACAAATATAAATTGCATTAAATAAATAAATCAAATATATTTAAATATTTATTCAATAAATTTTATTATTATTATTATTATATAATTTCAACTAAAATATAACTATAATATTAAAATTTGTATACAATTCTGAATTAGTAAGTATCAACTTTAACAAAAAATGTCAATGAGTTTGAATAAAGTTTACAATAATACATCTATTGATTTGATCGTCCTTAATGTTATGTTAGAAGTACCTCTTTACGAGTGCTTTGCTTCGTCCATATCTGATATAAACATCCCAGAAGCTTTTGAACTTATTGAAAAGACGATCTGAATGCATTCAACGTTCAAATTTCAGAATTCTAACGTCTATTCACTTCAACGACGAGAGTAAACTTTTTTTTTTTTNAAAAAAAAAAAAAAAAAAACTTTCTATGTTATTTCCTCGTAAAATGACTGGTCTTCAAAAATTTTCTGTATCCAGAAAATTCAAAGAAAAACTAAGAGATTTATTTACGAGTTTTCTGTTCTAATTATATATATAAAATAAACGTAGAAATACAAAAAAATTACGCATATATTTTTTTATTACCATGGGTATTCGTGCAGATAAAAACACAGGTAAAAAAAAAAAAACGATTTTAACAACAAACTTTATATGGCCTAGCTTGGATTAGTTAATTAAATTACAAAAAAAAATAAAATAAAATAAAAGCCTTGAATGAAAACACAAAAAGCATTATTTTATTTTTATACGTGACATAAAAATTGTATTTTTTTCTTGTCATCTATTTGGATTGGAATATTTCTTAATACCCTGACAACTTTTTAAAAAAGTTGTTAAAGTTTTTTTTAGCTTTGATTATATTTTACTCTTGTGGTGTTGTTTATATCACTTTTAGAAAAAAAAATATATATACATAAGATTTGGTATATCATAGCTTGAACTCATACAAACTTTTCATTCAATTTTATTTTAATTTTAATGAGTATTTCTTATAGAATAAATTTACTACAGAAAAGACAATAATCATGGTGAATATATTTTATTTACTCACTCAATATTATGAAATAATAAATTATATTAAAAATTAATAATTTGAAAGCATACATAAATTTATAAACACTATAAAATACTAAAACTTTGATAATATTTCTTCAAGCATATATTATATTTTTGAATAATTTTTCATCACATTACAACAAGAGAATAAAATTAATAAAATATATGTGTTAAATTTTTTATTTTATTTTATTTATTATTTTCTTATTATCTATAATTAAACAAGAAAGAAAAAAAATATATATAAAATCATAATAACATTGTAATTTACATAAAATAAAAGATTAAAATTTTAAATAAAATTACATGCTCTATATTTTCATTGGAAACATTGAGTATAGTCAAAAATTTAAATACAAAATAACAAAAAAACTTAATCTACAAATCCTAACAATTAAAATTTCGTATAAAAAATTATTTGTATAATTTACTTGTTAATTATTGTACTATATAAAATTTATAAAACAAAAAAAAAAAAAAAAGAAAAACAAATATAGTTTAGTAATGGATACACAGTTGTATCTAATTAACTTGCTCGAATTTTTTTTTGTTTGTTCATATCAGTAGGATCAATATCAACAGGAGATATAATTGTCTTCAATATTTTTTTTGGTAAAAAAATCTAAAATGAAAATTAAAAATTAAATAACTATATTGTGTTTTGTATTTTTTAAATAATTTATATTTTATATAAAAAAAATTATTTACCGTATCTATATCATCTTCAAATTCTTGTAAAACATTATCCAATATTTTAACAAATTTATCAGCATTTTCAATTGTAAAAACCATTGGTGGTTTTAATTTTAATATATTATTATCTGGTCCATCACTGCTAATGAGAATTTTTTCTTCTTTCATACGTGAAACAACATGTGTTGCTTCAGCAGTTGCTGGTGTTCTATTTTTTCTATCACGTACCAATTCAATGCCAATAAAAAGTCCAATTCCACGTACATCACCAATAATTTTTCTTCTTTTTGTCAATTTATGTAATTCAGATAATAAATGATGACCAACTTGAGCAGCGTGATGCTGTAAACCTTGACGTTCAATAACATCCATTACTGCATTTGCAATTGCACAAGATACAGGATTTCCACCATACTAAAATTATTGTTAAAAAATAAATATCATTCCAATTAGAAATTATATTGTTAATAAATTTTTTTTACAATAAAAATATGAGAGTTTGTTGATATTGGAATGATGTTTGTTTGTGTACATGACAATTGCATTTAACAGAACTTTTTTTATCTTTTTTTTAACAAACAAAAAATACACAAGCTTTAAATTTAAATTTATCGAATATTTTAAATTGTTAATAGCTTCGATAAAGTCCATAATATAATGACAATAAAACGTTACAATAAAGTTACAAAAAAATATCTAAACAACGATAATAATATTTTATATAGATAAAAAAATATTCATAAAAAGTAAATATATATATTACTGTGGTGCAAGTAAAATGAAAATCGATATGTTGGAATATTGGACAAATATTGTACAGTACAATCAAGTAAATACTCAAATTGTATTGACTATCGAAAATCCAATTTACAAAATGAAAAAACTTTGATGAATGAAATCAGCATACACAATATAGTGGTCATTGGTTTTGTTCGTAACTACAATTCAACAATATATATATATTTAAAATGAAATTTGTATATTTGCTCATTAACAGTTAAATTGTTTTCAATTTATATTTAATGAATCGACAGTTTAAATAAAAATTAAATATATATATATACTCACAGTATTGAAGTATTCCAATCCAGTATTTGTAAAACTTCTTGCAATTTCTGGTGTTGTTATAACTGCTGCAACTGGATGTCCATTACCCATTGGTTTTCCAATTGTAACAATATCTGGTATTATATCTTCACCATAAAGCTGAAATGCCCACATGTGGTTACCAACTCTTCCAAAGCCAACTTGTACTTCATCCGCAATACAAACTCCACCGGCTTCTCTAACATGTCTGAAATTAGTTTTAAATTTTTATTACGTAACTGTTTGTTTATTTCATTCATTATTAAAACATTTGATAAATTAAGTTGACAATCGTATGTCTCTAATTAATTTTTGTCTATTTTTTATATTATTTACTTACCGATAAACATTTTTATAATAATTTTTTGGTGGTAATATTTGACCACCAACTGACATAAGACTCTCAGCAATAAATGCTCGAATATTTTTTCCACGTGATTGAACATCATCACAAATTCTTTTCACGTCATTGGCGTATTTTTCTCCAAGATCCTCATTTGGATAGTCAACGTCTCTATATTTTCCACGATATACATCTGGGCAAGGAGCCTAGAGTAATAAAATACATTTTAACCCACAGTCTCAAAGAAAAATCGTTAACAAAAAAAAAAAATATATAAATGTTTTAAACATTATTGAATGATAAATTGATATTTTTTCAAAATGTAAAGAAGCGTGAAATAAAATTTAAACAATGTCAATGAAATTGGCTTCGTTTTTAAACGATCAATTTACAAATTTACTAAATATTAATTTGACATTTTTTTACAGTATAATAATGATAAAAAAAATATAAAAATTTATAAAATTTCGTAATTAAATTCTTACCACATGAACCCAATCTTTTTTGCCATTTTTTAATTGATTGAATTTGTAAGGTGAGATGTCAATCATCGAGGTCAAATGTCCATGATAAGCACTAAAATCATAAAATAATTATAAATTAGAAAAATTTTTCTCAAAATAGCTTTATTTAAATATTAATATTAAAAATATTTAATATATATATATACGTATATTAAATAATTATTTAAATATATGTATATATATAAAATTTATTTCCCCAGAGTATTGATGGTAAATGGCCTTTGGCATTCCATCTCTGAAAAAACGATCCTGAAAAATAGCATCAACTTAAAAAAATCAAAAAAAAAAAAAATTCCAATTTCCACACCCTGTAATATTGATGAATATTTTTGTTAGTATTTATAAATTAAATAAACTTATTATTCAAAAATTAAGAAATATAAATTATTATTAAATTTTGTTTTTTTTTTTTTTTTT
>MKYW01000129.1:141038-152119 GCA_015776835.1 Aphidius ervi | reverse complement strand
AGAAATTTTCAAACATGGTTTTTAAAAAAGTTGACAGATTAAAATTTGATTTTTTGGCTGGTGACAACTGACGTGGTCTCTAAGAGCACTTGAGTTGAATTTTTTTTAATATTTGATTTTCTTAAATATATTGAATATTTATTTTTACGTCTAGTGAAAAATAAAATTTTAAACATAGATTTTAAAAAAGTTTACAGATTAAAAAATCTGATTTTCTAGCTGGTGACAGCTGACGTGTTCCCTAAGAGCACTTGAGTCCAATTTTTCCGAAATTCTAATTTTTCAAAAAATATTGAATATTTGTTTCTACGTCTAGGGAAAAAGAAATTTTCAAACATGGTTTTTAAAAAAGTTGACAGATTAAAAAATTTGATTTTTTGGCTGGTGACAACTGACGTGGTCTCTAAGAGCACTTGAGTTAAATTTTTTTGAAAATTTGGATTTTTTAGTTAATTTTGAATGTTTTTTTTAAATTCTGGTGGAAAAAAAAATTTCAAACAGGGTTTCTGCCAAAGTTTACAGATTAAAAAATCTGATTTTTTAGCTGGTGACAGGTGACGTGGTCTCTAGGAGCACTTGAGTCCAATTTTTTCAAAATTTTGATTGTCTACAATATTCTAAATATTACTTTCCACGTCTAGTGAGAAAAAAAATTTCAAACATAGTTTTTAAAAAAGTTCACAGATTAAGAAATATGATTTTTTAGCTGGTGACAGGTGACGTGGTCTCTAAGAGCACTTGAGTTGAATTTATTCAAAATTTTGATTTTCTAAAATATATTTAATATTTTTTTCTGCGTTTAGTGAAAAAAAAAATTTCAAACAAGGTTTATTCAAAAGTTTACAGATTCAAAAATCTGACTTTCTTGCTGGTGACAGGTGACGTGGTCTCTAAGAGCACTTGAGTTGAATTTTTTCAAAATTTTGTTTTTCTAAAATATATTGAATATTTTTTTCTACGTCTAGTGAAAAAAAAATTTCAAACATAGTTTTTGAAAAAGTTTACAAATTTGAAAATCTGATTTGCTGGCTGGTGAAAGCTGACGTGTTTCTTAGGAGCACTTGAGTCCAATTTTCGTTAAATTTTGATTTTTTATTCAATTTCAAATGTTTTTTTAAATTTCTGGGGGAAAAAAAGCTTTCAAACATAGTTTTTGAAAAAGTTTAGAGATTCAAGAATCTGATTTTAAAGCTGGTGACAGCTGACGTAATCTTCAAGAGCACTTGAGTTGAATTGTTTAAAAATTTCGATTTGTTAGTTCATTTTAAATGTTTTTTTTAATTTCTGGTGGAAATAAAAATTTTTAAACATGGTTTCTGCCAAAGTTTACAGATTCAAAAATTTGATTTTTCAGCTGGAGACAGCTGACGTGGTCTCTGAGAGCACTTGAGTCGAATTTTTCAAGAATTTTAATTTATTAAAAAATATTAAAAAATTTTTTCTCCGTCTAGGCAAAAAAAAATTTTCAAACATGGTTTCTTCAAAAGTTAACAGATTCAAAAATCTGACTTTTTTGCTGGTGACAGCTGTCATGGTCAATAAGATCGCTTAAGTCCAATTTTCTTCAAATTTTGATTTTTCATTGAACTTCAAATGTTTTTTTTAATTTCTGGGGAAAAAAAAGTTTTCAGACATCGTTTTCAAGAAAGTTTACAGATTTAAAAATCTAATCTTCCGGCTGGTGACAGCTGACGTGGACTCTGTAAGAATAAAAATTCGACTACTCGGCCATCTCATTTTTTTGACCTAGATTATCGTAGACACTTTGAGCGATCGCTATCAATTTTTTTTACAATTTTCCATGTAGTTTTCTATAGAAAGTTTTTTTCTCCCATAGAGAACCACATAGAAAAATTCTAAAAAAAATTCATAGACATTGCTCATAGGGTATACGATAAAATAGGCCAAAAATTAGACGGCCGAGTGCTCAAAATATTTTTTGGCTATTTTAACAGAGTCCAAAACTTTTGGTGTTACTCTAAATAAATTTTTTTCNATAGGTCGTACACCTATGCCTGATAAAAATTCTTGCAGTGTATTATAACCGATCCCTGATGTTACAGTTGCTAAAACAGCACTTTCATCGAGTGGAATTTTTGTATCATCAAGCGAGTCAGTCCAAGCATCATCTGTATATCCGCAATGATCACACTGTATATAAAGTCTTGATCGTAAGCCTTTGTCATAATATTTATATATTCGCATATCTTTAAATGCGCATGGGCACTCATTATCATGATTATCAAATTTTTGGTGCAACTCAGTCATAAAATAGTTGATGTCAATTAGTTTTCTATCTTCTATCAATACATTCTTGCATTCTTTTACAGTATTTACATCATTATCGAATTTATCAACAGTACAAAAATTGATATCGTCTGATACTGTACTTTCTGATAAATTAAAGCTTTCTTCTACTTTTCTCGTGTTATCGTAATCGTCAAAATCATACGGTAACGGTGAAACTGATGAATTAAAACTACTTTCGTTATGAAAAACATCACGAGATGTATTCAAGTCACTACATGTATCATTTGATAATACGTTTACACAGCCATCAATGGTCTTTGTACATTGATTAGAATGATTACTGTTTGATATTTTATTTGAGTTATTATTGGAAGATGAATCAAAAATTACTGATTGCTCCAAATTTAAATATTTATGTTTACATGTTTCGACGTTATTATTTTCGACTATATCACTCGGTTTTATGTGTATAATGTCGCTTTCAATGCTTGACATTGATCTTATATTGACGGTATTATTACTTCCATCTTTTAGTGATGCTTCATATCAATTTGAATTTCGTTTTTTATCACATCTGCAAACGTTTATACAAAAACATTTGATTCCCATTAAAAAATTGATATTATTCTCAATGCTCGACATTGATTTACTATTGACACTTTCATCTTTTAGAGATGCTTTGTAACTATTTAAATTATGTTTTTCATCGCATGTACAAAGGTTTATACAATAACACTGATTTTCTATTGAATAATCAATAGGGAAAGTATTCACTGATATTGTAATTCCACCATTATTACTTTCATTTTCGAAAGCAATATTTTTCGCTTCATCAACATTTTGCAATGCTGATGATTCATCACGTATTTTAAATGAAATGTTACTATTACTTACTTTACCATTACTTGCTGCTGATTCTTCTGACGAATCCCTCTGTAAACTCGATGATCCCTGAACCTGTCTAACGCGATTTTGATTTATTCGCCTTAAGTAAATGTAAAAAAGTCGTGCGCGTTACAATCGTTAAAAAAAAACTGTTTTATCAATAAACTGGAATATAGAATGTTCAAAGTCTTGTACTATCTAAGTTGTTTAGTCTAAAAAATTGTAGATATTTTGAGCGATGTCTATGAATTTTTTGAAAAATTTTCTGTGAGGTTTTCGGGGTAAGAAAAAAAAAAATAAAAAAATCGAATGGCTGCATTTTTTTGTTCCCATAAAAACCTCAGATAAAAATTTCCAAAATATTCATAGACATTGCCTGAAATACTAGCAATAATCCAGGCCAAAGAATTCAGATAGTAGAGGTCTTTGAATATTTTTTTTTTCTAGTACAGCGTACGTCTAAATTTTCTATCAGCTGAATTTTTCGGTCTAGATTATTGTGAATATTTTAAACAATGTCCATAAGTTTTTTTAAATTTTTCTATGAGGCTTTCTATGTTAAAAGAATAACAAGAAAAATTTCAAATATACCTTGTATTCGAAAAAAATATATTTAAAGACCTTAACCATCTAATTTTTTTTAGCTAGATTATCGTAGACCCTACGAGCAGTGTTTATGAATTTTTTTTCGAATTTTTTATGTGGCTTTCTATGGGAAAAAAAAAAACCAATGTACGCATTTTTTTTTCCCATAAAAAACGACATAGATAAATTCTAAAAAAAAATTCATAGACATTGCTCAGAAAGTCTACAATAATCTAGCCAAAAAAATTAGATGGTCGAGTGCTCAAAATATATTTTTTCGAGGCATAACAAGCTCAAAAAATTTTGGACTGTCTAAAATAAAAAAAAATATATTTGAAGACCTTTACCATCTAATTTTTTCGGCCTAAATTATCGTAGACCTTATGAGCAATGTCTATGATTTTTTTTAAGAATTTTCTATGTGGTTTTTTATGGAATTTTTCATGTCAAATATTAATAAATTTTGCAAACTTTAATTAACAATATTCCTGATTCTAGAAAGTTCAAGCATTTAATTTTTTTTTCAAAATTTTCTAAATTATATTAATTTTGACATATTAATTTTTTATCAAATTTGTAAGAACCGTTTTTTTGTTAGAACTAAAAATATAAAAAAATATAAAAAAAATCCTATATCTGCAATGTTAAACCACGTAAAAAATTCACCTGTTCAGACTCAATTATCTCCAATACTAGATTGTTCATGATTACAAAATTAAGATCATTAGACGCAGGAGAATTTCGAGATTTATATATCCAAAAATTAGAAAAATTGTAAGAAAACTAATCGATGGAGGTACTCCCTTAAGGTCTTCAAATATATTTTTTTCGAGGCATAACAAGCTCAAAAAATTTTGGACTGTGTAAAAATAAAAAAAAATATATTCGAAGACCTTTACCATCTAATTTTTTCGGCCTAAATTATCGTAGACTCTATGAGCAATGTCTATGAATTTTTTTTTAGAATCTATCTATGTCGTTTTCTATGGGAAAAAAAATTGCTTATAGGGTGTACGATAATCTAGCCAAAAAAAATTAGATGGCCGAGTACTCAAAATATATTTTTTTCGAGGCATAACAAACTCAAAAAATTTTGGACTGTGTGAAAATAAAAAAAAATATATTTAAAGAACTTTACCATCTAATTTTTTCGGCCTAGATTATCGTAGACCCTATGAGCAATGTCTATGAATTTTTTTTAGAATTTTCTATGGGGTTTTTTATGGGAAGAAAAAAACTTGCTGGTATTGATATTTTTTTTTTTTTTTTTTCACATAGGAAACGACATAGATAAATACTAAAAAAAAATTCATAGACATTGCTCATAGGGCCTACGATAATCTAGCGAAAAAAAATTAGATGGCGGAGTACTCTAAATATCACACACCGTACAAAATAAATTAAAAGAACTACTTACTTCTTCAACCACTGATTTTTTTTGCTGTGTTTTCGCACTTTATTTTTAGCTGCACCCATTTTAATTGTTTTTTTTTTAATCCCGATTCTGATAAAACGTTGTAAACAAAAAAACTGACTAATAACTATTATCACAAAATCATTAACAGACAACTAGACTGACAAGAAAAACCTTGTAAAACAATCAATGCACATGCGCAGGATTAATGCGGATATGCATGCATTAACAAGCTCGCGCCTTTTTTAATTAATTTATCTCAAAAAAAGCGGGAGTTTGTTAATGCCCGTCCATCCGCATAACTCCTGCGAATGTGCATCGATTGTTTTACGCGGTTTTTCTTGTCAGTGTCGTTGCCCGCCATTCATTTTCTGTCGTGACAACGCCTACAAGCAATTGTGGTTTTATAACAATTAATATTGTATCTAAGTGAAATTGAAAAAAATTAGACCTAAAAAAAAAAAAAAAAAACATAATTCAAAATGGTAAAAAAAAATAAAAAACCAAAAATAATTAGTGATGATAACATCGTTACCAAGGCTCGTGGTCGACCACCAGGCCTTAAACACCAGGAGAATGGTAAATATTATACTTATATTTATTCATTTATAGATTCATTCATTTTTTTAATATTTTTTTTATTTTCAAATTAATTTATTTATTTATATTTATTTATTTATATTTGTTTGTCATTGTAGCTGATGACATGTTGCTTGCTGATGCCCAGCAGTTCCTTTCAAAATGCATGGCAGGGCAATGTGGCCAAGAAGCAGCTACTCATACCAAGAAATGGTTGAAGCAGCAAATCGACGCCTTCCAAAAGGAAGCATCATCATCATCAGCATCTCTTATTCCCCTGCCACCTCCACAATCTGGACTAACTCCACCACTCGAACAACGTCAACCCACTGCACCACTTCCAAAATCTGAACCAATCCCAAAACAAAATCCACCACCACCACCACCACCACCTATCGATAATCCTCAACCATCTTCATCAGCTTCACAACTTCACTCAACTCCACCAGTTCTTCCACCTGTCGACTATCAATCTTTTTCATCTGCAATCAACTATCCTCAAATAATCCCTTCACCTGTCAATTATCTCGAACCATATCCACCAGTTGGCCATTATCTCCAACCATACCCACCATCTGTTCATTATCCTATACCATATCCACTAACCAACAACTATTCTCAACCACACCCACCACCTGTCCGTTGTCATCCAACTCCAACTCCATCAGCTACAAATGTTTACAGACATCATCCCATATCCCATGCACCATACGCCTCTGATCAATCATACAAACGACAACAACAGTCATCAAATTATGAGGAATGGAAAATGTGGCTGAAAAACAAGGTAGCTACAGGAAAAGCCCAGAATCTTACACAAGGCAGAAGATACTGGACTTTCCGTTGGTACCGGGACACCATCTTGTAAGAAACTGTCACGACAACTAAAAACAACAATTAAAAATAAATAACAATGAAAAAAAAATAACAATAACAATAAATAACAATAAATCAACAATTAAAAATAAATAACAATATCAATAAATAACAATTGAAAATAAATAAATATAAAAACAACTGTATATTTATATTTATAAATTATTTGAAAAATATAAAATAAAATAAAAAAATTAATAGGTTGAAAAATAATTATTATTCTTTCAATTAGTAGTATATATGTATTTTAAATCTGGTCTTTTACTTTTATCATATTTATCACAACTTGGTATCACTTCATGTCCAAGATATTCATTAAAACTTTTACCAAACAGATCAATGCTTGATGTCTGTACAACAATCTTTCAATGCTATTATTATATTTCTGATCTTTGTAATTACCAGGTACTGAAGCAACAAAAAAAACATTTATTGATGAATAATCAAGCTTGGACAACACATCAATCAATTTATTATATTATTTATTATGTAAATTATAGTGTAGGTTATATTTATTGAAAAGTTTGTGGGATACGTTTGAAAAGTTTATTTAACCAACATATGCGCTACATAAAAGCACTCCCCCACTGCGTCATAGCAAGCGGCCATCAAAATAAAAAAAACCCACTTATTTATTCATTAAATATTGAGGTTAGATTGAGATTGAGTTATTGAGTATTCAATTGCGTCCTCAATAATTACGTAATGTACACACTTAAAATTAAAAACCATGCGTTACAGTCGTGATAAATTAATGGCAAGATAATATTTGAAATAATGTATAAATAATTTGTTCAATAAAAATATTGTTTTTATTTAAACAATTGCCATAATAATTTTCATCAAAAGCTTATCTGAAATTTATCGACTCAGCTCGTGAAGTTCCAGACAAGTTGGCATAGCTTTTTGTACATCTATTATCCTTGTATATGTTAATCTAATTAATATACTTGATTTATTTTAGATTAAAAAAATAGCTATTATTACAAACAACAATAACAACATTGTACATCATGGAGTTCACAGAATAAATTGTCGAGTCTTAATTCTTGGATTTTACATATTGCTGAATAGTTGGTGAATCCTCATACAGCTGGAGGACCAGTTCTGTTATTTGGCAAAACAAATGCCACAATTAAAAGTATCATTCAATTATATCTATCCACATGTATTAATATTAATTAATTTCAAGAGATATTCAAATGTATGAAGAACCAGGATATTCTGAAGATAAATAAAGTTTTGTAGTTGCTAAATATTCAAAAAGTCAACGTAAAATATAAAATGCTAGAGATATATCTGGAAAAGTTGAACTACAACTAATAATAAAAACCAGCTACGATTAATTAAAGAAATGAGTTGTGTATTTTCCAAAATTTTAATGTTAAAGGTGTTCGTATGACAGAAAATAATAGTACAATGTTTGTGTTAAAAAAGTTAATTCACTAGAAAATCAGAGTAGATTATTTTCAACTGAACACGCCGAGTGCCTAGACAAGTTTGTATTATGTTAAAATATTGAATCGAAAAAGTATATTTTGCTATTGGGACAATCAAACTTAAAAAATACTTGTGGCTGAAATTTGTGTTTTTTTTAATATATTTCTATGTTTAAAAAGTTAATTTGGCAAAAAACAATAGTACCACATTTTGAACAAGACACATGAAGGCCTAGACAAGTTTGAATTAAGATGAAATAATGGGTCAAAATTGAATATTTTGTTGTTTGACAAACCAAACCTAAAAAACATTTGTGACTAAAATTTTTGTTATTTTCCATTAAATTTCAATGTCAAAGGGGTCAATTTAACATATAATAATAGTGAAATATTGTTAACTAGACACACCGAGTGTCTAGACTAGTTTAAATTATGATAAAATGATAGGTCAAAATGGTACATTTTGTTGTTTGGAAAATCAATCTTCAAAAATACTTGTAAATGAAATTTGGGTTGTTTTTTTTTAAATTTCAATGTCAAAGTGGTCAATGTGATGAAAAATAATAGTACAATATTTTTATCTAGACACATAGAGGGCCTAGACAAAGTTGAATTATGATAAAATGATGAATCAAAATGGTACATTTTTTATTGGTTGAAATCTTTATAAATTTTACCATTGGTTCAAAGTTCTCTCTAGCGAAAAATCCTAGAACCACCTGATTTTCCTACCCTTTTTAGGGTTATAAGTTCTTTTCATCTCAACCTGCATCCTTGCCTGCAACCTTATCCTCAAATTAAATCCTTTTATTCATAATTATGGTTCCACGTCCAAGTGTTATTTTAACAGAGTATCGTGAGAATTTAATAGATGAAGTAAGTAAATTTAATATATATATGCAACCTTATCCTCAACTTAAATCCTTTCATTCATAAACATGGTTCCACGTCCAAGTGTTATTTTAACAGAGTATCGTAAGAATTTAATGGATGAAGTAAGTAAATTTAATATATATAATTTTTCTCCTTTAATTTTCAATTCAATTTTCTTTTTTGTAATCTATAACTTATTTATTCTCTGAATTTTTTTTATTATTTCATTGGTGCATGTGCTTATTTTTTTATACTAATCTTTTCTTCCTATTTTTCTTTTAACTTTACTTATATTTATTTTTCACCATTCATTTAT
Source organism: Aphidius ervi (assembly GCA_015776835.1). Lineage (NCBI taxonomy): Eukaryota > Metazoa > Arthropoda > Insecta > Hymenoptera > Braconidae > Aphidius > Aphidius ervi. The sequence continues at coordinate 142,902 of MKYW01000129.1, read as the reverse complement.
TATTAATTTATTCTATTAATTTATTCTATAATTATTTTCCTTTTTATTTTCCATATCATGGAACTTTTCCATCTCATTACTCTTGCTATTATTTCGTTCGTGCACGTGTTTATTCTTATTTTCCCATTTCATCTATTTATATATAATTATTAACCTCTCTATAATTTATTTATTCATCTCTCTTTGTATTAATTTATGTAAAAATTTTAAAAATAATTTTTGTTATGTTTTTTTTTCATTTTTCAGAGGGAGTCAGTTGAGAGAAAAATCACCAGGAGGAGTAACAAAAAGGATGAGCTGTTGAAGAGGAATTTGGCTACAGGGTTAAATAGATCACTTGGAAGGAGATATCAGATCAACGAAGAAGTAAGTTATAATTTTTGGTTGTTTCTTTATCCATTTTTTTCCTTTATTTTCTTATTCTTTTCCCATGATTATTTGTATTTATTCTAATTCTTTTGTTTTGTTTGTTTTTTTTGTTTACAGATTATCGATCTTCACATAATTAGCGAGCAGCTGGACATGGACATTCGGAATACAACAATTGTTATTGAGAGTAAGTAATTTTTTTTTTCTACATTTATTCCTACCCTTTTTTAAAAAACATTCTTTTTAACATTCCATTTTTTAATCTTGTTTTTTTTTTTATTTATTTTGTTTCAGGAATGTTGGAAAGAGAGACTGGTGCTGCGAGGGTCCTGCCAGATGTTCCATGCCCTCTAGATGACCCCATCCATGACTCCGATGGTGAGGGACCATAGGATGGGACAAAAGGAGCCAAATTTATTCAATTTTTTACTTTTTTAATTGTAATAATAAAAAAAATAATAATAATTAAATTGATAATTTTTGTTTTTTCCTTTTTCCCCAATTTTTCCCAATTTTCTTTTTCAGGCTCTGCTAATAATAATAATAATAATAATAAATAAAAATAATAATGAGATTTTTTCAAATAAAAAAATAATTTTTAAAATATATGTAATTGTGTTTTTTTCTTTTTTTCTTTTTCCCCATTTTTTTATACTTTAATTTATTTTCCTATTTTTTTCGTTTATTTCACATAATCTTTATATATATTTTCTGTTTTTTATTTATTTGTTTATTGTTCAATTCATTGATTTTTTATTATTTATTCATATATTTGTTCGTTTATTTATTGATTTATTTAATCTTTGAGTTATTCATAGCTTCTCTGGGTTGAGGAATTAAGGGTAAAAATGAGAAGATTATTTCTGAATTTTCCTGTTTTATTATTTCTTTTATTTATTTATTTCAACTCTATTTATTTATTTATTTAATACATTTATTTATTTCTTTCAAGACATCTTTCGAACTGATTGAGGGTTGTGTTTGCATTGCATGTAGTTGGACCTCTTTCATACTCTTCAACTTCTTCAGGGAAAAGAGCTTGCAGGTCCTTAAAAGATCCATCTCTAGTGATTGGTGTTAATTTAGCTTCGTATTGACACCAAGCAATTTCTATAACAAAAAAGGAAGAAAAAAATTGTTTTATTCATGAATAAAAAAAAAAAAAAGATGTTAAAAACCCACAAAAATTTTTTTTACCTCTCTCTCTGTCTTCCAATTTTTCCAATAATCTTATATCTTCACGTATTGAAGAATTTTTTTCATTATACTGAAAATAAATAGATAATTAAATACTCACATAAAATGACTCATTATTATTATTTTTATTATTAATTATTGATTATTAAAAAAGTTTTTTATTACATAATGCACATAGTATGTACGTTGGTGCTTCCAAGTCCAATCATGCACTCGGATGTCTTTCTCAAGTTTTAAAAACTTAGCAAACACTTTCCTCGTCTCGAAATGAATCTAAGAACAGTCGTTATCATTATTT
>MKYW01000129.1:68972-133231 GCA_015776835.1 Aphidius ervi | reverse complement strand
CGACACAACTTGTCTGGCTCTCGAACTGATCACTACCTTCTCTTGACTGGCTCTCTATGGTTCACTACTGGTTCTCTCGACATCGTTTGGATATCTCGTAAAGGTTCTCTAGGTATCAGAAGTTAAGTCCTGGTGAAACTCTGCCCGAATTTCCAATAACAGACTAATACTAATGATCACGTTATATGGTTCTCTTATAATAATAATTATCATTATATTCTCACTACGCAATGTGTATGTGTGAGTTCACGATGAATCGCTGTGAATAATAACAATAATAATAATATTGAGATATATTATTATTGCAATGGCAACGGATGTGTAAGACCTGGTCACGATGGCTCGCTGTATGGTTCCCTGTACTAAATACTCATATCACCTATAGCATATTTGCTCCCACACTTATGATATTTGTGACGTCAGTATTTCTTATAGTATAGTCATAATGTGATATAGGCGTATGTAACACACTATACTTGGTTCACGATAGTTCCTTCAGGTTTGGTTACGTATTTCATAATCTAATCAGGTGGACTGCGCCCCTCTACCATTTCTAAGACTGAGTTAGGTTCCCTTGGCCGATAGTTCTCGCCGTGCAGGTCAGAAAATCGGTTACAATATATATACATTACTCCTTGATAATGTTTCCAATTGATTCAAATATCGTTAAATTGTTTAACTGTGATTTAAAATCTTCTCAGTCAAAGTATTGAATTTTTTAGTTTTTTCACTATTATTTCGTCTTTATATTCATTGTTAATATTCCTAACTTCTTTCATTGAAATCGTTACCGATCGAGACAACTTTAGAAGTCATCTTGAATGTTTGTAGTCCATTAACTACATAATTATCGAGGTTTTTCACTATTTCTAATAAAACGGCTTCTTTCGTGACAGTCACTAAAGTAGACAAACCCTACGATGTTAGATTCGTGACAGTCACCAATCTAGCCAAGAGTCACCAAAGTAGCCACTTGACTCTCAAAATTGTCACTCAAGTTGCCAATCGACAGATATATATCAGTATCTTACAAAACTCAGTAGAAAAAATTAAAATTATTCGAGTTATTCGAATGATTCAAAACTATTCGACTATTCGAGGCTTGAATAATTCGATCCGATTTGCTACGAATATTCGCCCACCTCTACCATTTTCTACGAATCTTTCTTACTGTTTTTGTTCTTTTTTTCGGTGCGGTTGTTGACAATCAGCAAGAAGTACGGATGATTTATAGTTCGAGTTATATTGTTTATCCTATAACCAATGGTTAGAAATAATATTTATTCGTAACTGAACGTTAGTTCAATTTGAAGTAAAACTTCTTTTCGGAGGGTAGCGACAAAATTTGAGGCCCCGCTAGCGTCACGTTGAGTGTCACACACTTGGTCACACACTTGGTCACACAATGCTGCGTTACGCTCCATGTTACAAGCGGATAAAGAGGGGAGAATTAAATAGAGAGAAGGGAAGCCGGCAAGCATACAACATGTACTATAGCGTTCAAACTTGGAGCGTCAGCTGTTTTGTGTGTATGCGTGTGCGACTTGAAACTTTTTTTTTTTATTTAAATATTATTAAACATTATAACTGAGTATTGATCATATTTAAAATATTAATATTGATAATATTATCAATATTATATCAATATTAATATTATTATTATTATTAATACCATTGATATTATAAATTCTTAATATTATTAAAACTATAATTAATATCATCATTTATAAAATTATTGTTATTATTGTGAATATCATATCGATATTATTATTATTATTATTGATATCAATATTATTATTAATATTATTAATATTACTGATATTAGTATAAATCGATAATATTATTGTTATTATTACTAATATTATATTGATATTATTATTATCGATGATATTATTAGAATTATTGTTATTTTATTTATACAATGGTTATATATTAATAATATTATCATAAACAACAATAATATCAATATAATATTAGTAATAATATCAATGGTATCAATTATATTAATAATATTCGGAATATAAATACTAGGCTGCTTCGAATTTTACTTTTATTTTTTTTTTTTCGGTTTAACTGATTCTATCGCGAAATAAGCCTCAAAAAAAAAGCCTCTTCAATTTTTACCTAGATTGGTTAACATCTAGAGGTCACGCAGAACGCAAGTCGTTTTTCCATTTGATTAACATAGGCAAATTGTCTTTATCTGACTCTTTCTGTGATATCTCAACCGATTTTGGAATATTCTAATCGTTCTATCGTCATTTTGAAGCTTATTGAGATACCATACAAAATACAATGCTATATTCTATAAAAAATATTCTCATTATACTGCATATAAACCGAGATAATTATTGAGAGATCCACGGTAAGGAGGCAAAATTACGATATCCGTGGTGACAAGAGTTTATGACTTATACCAGAATGTCTTTTCGAGAAAAAAATAATCGCTGCAACAGAATTTCGATATCTTGAACACTTTTCGAAATATCGAAGAAACAAGATATCGATTTTTTTTTTGTCATTTTTCAAATCGATAAATCCCAATGTAAAAAGCACAGTTGTCCTCGCTTATTCTTGCTTTTATTTCTCACTTTAATCATTGCTGTCTCACACATTGAAATTCGGTCGAGTTCGTCATCTGTCGTCGTCATTCGGTATATCTCTGTCCTCTATTCCAAGCATCACGATAACTCCACTCAACACTCAACAGTCAACCACTCGAGCCGGCAATGAATTATCACAGCCATCTTTCATTGATTAGCGTCGTCCGTCGAGCGTTCACAAAGCGTCGTAAAATTGCATTGTTTAATTATCAAAATCAAATTCAATTACAAAATATATTTATTGTATTTGAAGTTCAATATTTATAATTGTTTATTTTTAAATAAAAAAATATTATTAGTGCCATCAAGTGAATATTAATCATAATAAAATTGTGATATTGATCAAAGCATTTTTGGCGCGCCATTATTAAGTGGCATCCGGCGTCTAACCAAAAAAAAAAAAAAAAAACCCATTAAATTATCATTGTTGAATTTGTTTGTAATAATAAAATTAATAAATTATTAAGCTTTAATTTATTATAAAAAAAAACATTGACTTAACAATCAAATCAATACATTTTCTAGTAAATAAAATTAATTTTTTTGTTTCCAAGCACGTGGTAACTACGACTGTGTTAAATAATTAAGAAAAAAATAATGGCCGAATTTAAATTCACATCAAATGATGAAATTGCTGCTTTTCAACCTGGAAAACGTAACGTGTAAGTATTTTTGTATATATATATATTTTTTTTTTATCAATAAATAATTGATTATTTTCCAATTTTATTCATTGTTGTAATCGTTATCATTTTATAATTTTTTATTCATTGTTGTAATTATTATCATTTTATAATTTTTTATTCATTGTTGTAATTATTATTATTTTATAATTTTCAGTGATTTGACTGGCTTCGTTGATGCAATTGATGGGTTAAAGACCGTTACAACCGCACAAGGTCATGTTTACAAGTTTATCTTGAACAATAATAATAAATAAGTATAAATAATAATTCCTATTTATTCCATGACTAATTGAGTTATAATAAGTTAATTTTTATTGTAATAATTAGTCAGCCCTCCGGAGAAATAATACTTCCCATTTAACATATGACTAATTATGTGCGATCCGTTGATTGTAATAATTAGTCCAGCCCACCCAAAATAATAATTCCCATTTATTCCATGACTAATTATGTTATAATAAATTAATTTTTATTGTAATAATTAGTCAGCCCTCCGGAGAAATAATAATTCTCATTTAACATACGACTAATTATGTGCGATCCGTTGATTGTAATAATTAATCCAGCCCACCCAAAATAATAATTCCCATTTATTCAATGACTTATTATGTTACAATAAATTAGTTTTCATTGTAATAATTAGTCAACCCTCCGGAAAAATTTCCATTCCCATTTAATAGTCAACTAATTATGTTATAATAAATTAATTTTTATTGTAATAATTAGTAAGCCCACCCAAAAATAATAATTCCCATTTATTATGACTAATTATGTTATAGTAAATTAATTTTTATTGTAATAATTAGTCAGCCCACCGGAGAAATATTTATTTCCATTTAATTTACGACTAATTATGTGCGATCCGTTGATTGTAATAATTTGTCAAGCCCACCAAAATAATAAATCCTATTTATATTACAGGACTAATTATGTTATAGTCAAATAATTTTTATTGTAATGATTAGTCAGCCCTCCGGAGAAATACTATTCCCATTTAAAATTCGACTCATTATGTTACGACAAATTAATTTTTGTTGTAATAATTAGGCAGCCCTCCGAAGAAATATAATTCCCATTCAAAATTCGACTAATTATGTTACGAGAAATTAATTTTTGTTGTAATAATTAGTCAGCCCTCCGGAGAAATATAATACCCATTCACTCAAGTCTAATTATGTTATAGTAAATTAGTTTTCATTGTAATAATTAGTCGGCCCGACGGAGAAATATTAATTCCCCTTTAATATTTGACTAATTATGTTATAATAAATTGAATTTTGTTGTAATAATTAGTCGGCCCACCGGAAATATTAATTCCCATTTATTCCACGACTGATTATGTTACGATGAATTAGTTTTCATTGTAACAATGAGTCGGCCCACCAAAGAAAAATGAATTCCCATTTAATATTCGACTAGTTATGTTACGAAAAATTAATTTTTGTTGTAATAATTAATCAGCCCTCCTTAAATATTGTTTTATGATCTATAAAGGACTAATTATGCTATGGATAAATAAAATTTTACTGTAATAATTGGTCGGCCTTTCTTCAATGATTGTTCAAATAATTAATTATTATGATACGAAATTAAATTTTACTATCAATCAGTCAGCTTTTCGGTAAATTCAATTTCCATTTTATTTTTACAATTAATTGGGCATAAAAAAATTAATGAAGACTTTGTTGGAAGGAGTGGAAGCCATCCCCTCCTAAAGAATCCCCTCTTCTCCCGAGTGAGAAGTAGGCTATTATCCCCACTTGTGGCCAGAATTTCCTCCACTCCCGGATTTGCTCACTAACCACTATATAAGCCGGTGCAGAGCGTCCGATTATTCAGTAGCTAATCGCGCGCGAACCTGTTAAGTCATAAGATTATAACTTTCGGGATATTATATGTGCAGTTTAGTACTTTGAAGGATTTATCTGATTACAGTTTAGTTTTTTTTTATGTTGTTAATTTGTTGTGGTGTTTAATCCGCAGTCAACTTTCCCATTATCTATTGTTTTACCTGCGTCAATTAAATTGCATTAACTTTTACATCTGCTACATACGATCCTTACCGGTGCTATCATGGGTGATGAGGAGACATCCTCACCCCCTGGACCATCAGGTACCATACCCAAACGTAGAGGGCGGAAACCCAAGGCCCAGTCAGATCAACTTGAAGTCGAAGAAACCCTTGCAGATTCCACTAGCGAAGGAGATTTTCCTCCTAAGAGAACCACCCGCAGCCGCAAGAAAATAACTGGAGACCCCCCTGTTAACATTTTTGTCACAGGCCCTTCGCCAGAGGATCTCGGAGCTACATCCAGACCACCTGGTGAGGATCATGTTCTTACTCCACCTGCTCTGAACGTTGCCCCAGTTATTGACCTCGAGTTGCCCCCTTTGGTCACAAAGCCTCCCCAAAAGTCTTCTACCAAACCACCTCCGAAGCCAGGTACCAAAGACTTCGCAGTTTATCGAAGTACAATTGGCTCTAGGTATTTGGCCACCCACAAGAATATTGACCCATTTGCTATAACCCCTAGCCCTGCAAACGATCACGAGCTTCACGCCGGCGGCGGTTATCGCAGTGATTGCCGCTTATGCGTAACCGAGCGTTTTAATAATATATTGCGTACTCGGTATGCAGGTTTAGACGACGATGCCCCTAACCATGAGCCTGCCTCACCCGCTCGTGCCAATCCACCTCAGGGAGGATTAAACCTCAACCCACCCGCGCGTAATGAACCCTGTTATCCGGCACCTAGACGCGTAATTACGCCCTCGGTTGAAGATCTTCGGATTTCAGAAAACAGCACCCACAACTACAGCATGCCCAATTTATTACGTATTTTGGGAAGCTGGAGGTTGACTTATTCTGGACATCCAGGCGATGATGTAGAAGAATTTTTGTATCGAGTGGGTTGTGCACAGGCGCGAGTGACCGTGAACTGTTGCAGACTTTGTCCTTCTGTATGAAAGGTCCGGCCCTGACTTGGTATATGACACATGAAGCTGAGTTTGATTCATGGTAAGCCGCGAAGGCAGCGTTTCGCGCCAGTTTTTCCGACCCTGATTACCAACGAGCATTGCGCGAAGAGATCGACGAACGCGTTCAAGGCCCAAACGAGTTAGTTTGAAGCTTCATATCATGTATGCGTGGTCTTTTTCAAAGAACGGATCCACCCTGGTCGGAATCAGAGCACGTACTGTCCGAAATATTTTGCCCATTTTCCAACGCCAAATTTCACCTCGAGATTTCCCAACAATGTGGGAAGTAGAATTGGAAGCGTTGCGTCAAGAAAAGATCACACAATCTGCCCAACAACGCCGATTACCACCTCGACCTGAGCAGTCGTTGTGTCCCAGTTTCGCCTGCCCATCATACCGTTCACACCCAAGCCCCGTTCCAAGTCAAGGTGTTCTTCGTTCCTCGGTAGAAGAGGAGTCATCCCTGAAAGGAAACGAGGAACACGGTTTGTTGATGGAGGATGAATTACTGTCCACCATTGGTGACTTACTCCAGAAAAGGAAGGAAGTCACCTGGCCCAAGGCCCGCAACGTCACATTTGCCACCCCAATCGCGGATTTTCCTGAATCAGGTCCAAGTCCTCCAGTTGCATCTAACTTTCAGCATTCTAATTTAATAAAATGTATGAACTGTAAGCAACCTGGCCACATTTTCATGGACTGTCAGGAACCCCGAAGAAGATTTTGCTATTACTGCCGTCGACCGGATGTCACGCTGATTACGTGCCCATTTTGCAATCCGGGAAACGACAGCGGGAGAGCATAACTTCGGCACATGCAGCTCCCGTTTTAAATTCTCCGATTGAACACCCGCCATTGAAGTTAACTGAAACTACCCAGGCCCCATGGATATCTGACGTGGTTAAAGTCGATTTCTCACCCAAGGAGTTGGTGAAGTTAGTGCTTAAACCGTCCGGCTTGGTAGAAACTCCAGCCGAGATGTTGGCAGCTCCACCAACCCCGATCCCTAAACTTCGCGCCTTTCACCTTAACATAATAGTTGGACGAATAATAATTCGAGCCTTGGTTGATTCAGGAGCGAACCGAACCTTTGCTGGCCTCGAAACGTCCCAACTCCTCATTCAGTCCGGTTTTAAACAACGTGATGTACTCCCGCGACATGTTATGACTGCGTCAGGTCATCTTGAAACAATTAATACCGCGGCTACAATCCAAGTTGAAGTTGAAGGGAAATCTACCCCTATGGACGCATTAATTTTACCCACCTTATCCGAGGACTTTATCCTAGGGTTAGACTTTCTACAGGCCGCCGGAATGGTTATTGACTTTAGCGACCGATCATGGTATTATCATGACAACCCAGAACGGAAGTTCTTGTTTGTGCCCGTTGATAAGGTAGCTCAGGTCGTACAGATGAACGGACTCAGTACCCTTACCCCCCATGAGGAGCTTCAATTGGAACAGTTCCTAGCCGAAGAACTACCCCCTGTTCTAATTGATGATGCCAAATTCCCCATAACCCGTCTCACACAGCACCACATTGACGTAGGTGAAAGCCCTCCCATTAGACAAAAGCCCTACCGCGCTAACCCAGCAATGTGTGGTGTCATGAAAGAAAAAGTGGACCAAATGTTAAGAACTGGAATAATTGCAGCTTCACAGAGCGAATGGGCGAGCACCGTTGTTCTAGTTCCGAAAGGGAAAGATGGAACAAGTTGAAGAGGGAGTATTGGAACCAGTGGTAATCGCTATACTTGAGACCACAACACCAGCACCACTGGTTGTTGAGATGCAGCATCAAAATGAGACCACATCACCAACTTTGTCATCTGCAGAATGTTCGATGCTGCACGAGGTGGATACATCAGCTGATGTGGATACTGTCACAGCGCCCACCATCACATCACATCGGCCAGTTGCTGGCAAAGACTTAGCAAAGCTTGCAGACAGCGGAGCTGGTATCCTCAGTGACGTTAGTGAATCGGAGTTTAGCTTTAGCGACGAAGAGGTAGGGGATATTGCGTTTGAACACAGCAATGACGAATTGATGTGGCCCACTAATCCACCCCTTCCTGAAGCAGTTGTGGAGTCATCCCCTGCGGGCCTTCAGCCAACTCCCCACAGCTCCCCAGACACTGATTGTCTTGACCTCGGCCTAGTATTTGAAAAGGATTTCAAGGAGTTGGTAAGTTCGGAGCCATCTGCTACCCAAATGCCTGACTTGAAATTCGATTCGCTGGACCCACGACCAGGTGATAACTACCATTTTACCTTTAGTAGTTTCAATAAGCCCCTCGATTTCGTAGCCGCCCGTCGACTCAGTGATTCCGAATTTTATTTGGATGAGAATCTCAAGGTCGTCCGTAGAGTCCAAACCCCTTACTGCGTGGAGTCATCCCCAGTCAGTTCCCCAGAAAAACCCTCAGAACCCCATAACAGTGTTCCTACTCTTACTGTGGAGCAGTCACCAGCTGCGAGTTCATCCGCTGGTGATGGTTCTCAAGGAACCTGAAGTGCTGCTAGTCACTCTTCTGGTGCGATTCCCAAAGTTCAACCCCAACCCCCTATCCAAACCAAGAGGAAGCGTATCCGCTGCAGCTTGTGTTACGGCCGTAGCCATCTCCGCAACACTTGCCCCAACCGTCCAGCACTTGAGCTTATTGATGAGGTAAGCTCACCCCGATCAGTTGACTCAGGTGCGGACGCCCGTTCGGTCCTCTCAGACAAAACATCATCAAGCCCCACTCCCCCTGCAATCCCAGCTCTAATGAGCCTAAAATTACCACCAATTTTGCTCAACCCTTCCGTAACCAAGTCATTGTTGTCTTCAAACGCACGAAGAGGGACGGGGCGAGGTTATCGTTCAAGACCTTGGCGTCCAACCGAAAGATCTGATAATCCAAGGGCATATGAACCCAAATGCAGAGATTTCGATTTCCTTTGGAGGGATCCAAAGTATCCAGGGCCTGGACCAGATGATCTCGCTCCAAGTGTAGATTGCGTCGTCACTGAGGATATCCTTATTTATATATTTTTTTTTGTTTAGGCAGTATTGTGATAAAGGCGATATGTGGTTGATCCACGTATGAAATAAAAAGTACAAATATTAAATAATAAAAAAAAAAAAAAAAAAAAAAAAAAAAAAAAAAAAAAAAAATTATTATTATATTATCGAGTAAGGCTGGCTAAACAAGAAGGGGAATATTGCTGGGGAAAGGGAAACCTCTCAAGCTATTTAAGCTGGCGATCCAGCTGGATACGCTCTCTCCAGTGTTTGCCCCCAGACGTGTAGGTTCGAGGTTCTTGGCGAGTCATCCCAGAATCTCGAATAGTTTTTTTTTCCCTTCCCGGTATTGGAGTCATCCATACCCAAACCCAAGGAGCAGGAGTCATCCTCTCCTGAAAATCCCCCTCATTTCATGTACAGTTTGTTGGTCAGCCTTATCTCATTTTTCATTGATTATTGTTTATTTAATTGCTTAATTATTAATTTTGTAGTACTTTTTCTTGTTAAGGACCATGACTCGAAGTCAGGCCTTATAATTTTGATATTTGTTGTTCTTTTAATTAGTACTTAATAATTTTGATAAAACTCAACTTTGTGCTTAATAATAATTTTTGATACTCTAATTGTTAATTAATAAATAATCTTGTTGATTGTGTGCCATAATTATTGTTTTGTTGAGTAATTTATTGTGTTTTCCCTTGATTTTACATTTTCAGTGACTAAATTTTAACATTCTTTACTCGGCCCTCTCTCCACGAACCAGCATACTGAACGACCCCAGGCAAACCCCTCAACTTAAATTTAAGATTTATGTTTTCAGGCACGGATCAACATCAATGGATTATTTGGATTATTTGGATTATCGTGATTATTTGGCTATTTGGTTCTTTCGTTATTTGGTTATTTGGTTATTTGGTGATTTGGTTAGTTTTAGTGACGTTTTTATGGTAAGTTTTAGCGTCGTAGAATAAAATTTACCGTCCCCCCCTTTGTCTGTAAAACTCGTTGATCCGCGACCCGAATTAAATTCTAAAATTAAGTGAGAAGGTAACATGTCACGTTACAGTGCAGTTGTGCAATACAATACTCAGACTGTTATTTCTGAAATTATTGAAGTACAGTTATAAAATTGTACCTGATATCATAGCTAAAATGGAAGCAAGACGGTGGGCTCACAGAATCTCCGTTCAAAAATACAAGACTGACCTGATGAAGAGTATGGCCATGTGATTAAAGATGAACTTCTAAAACATAAATACGATCTCCAGTTAAAAATGCATTGGCTTGAATTAGGAAAAAATCAAGCAAACCGCATATATGTATATTTAAATAAAAACAAGAAGCCAAAGAAATTGTGTACAATAGCATGAGCTTCGTCAAAAAATGATACCTGCATCAGATATGTATCGTGTAATCAAAGCAATGACAAAGAGATCAGTTGAACCATTCCAAAAATTAGTAAAGTCTATTCTAAACCCCACAAATTTAAAAAACAATTATTACGTAAAGTTGGGTATAGATAAAGAAAAAGATAGACTTATACGACTTGAAAAAAGGTTAAAAGAAAATGTTGGAATGTTATTTGATTTTCAAGAATGTGGATTATTCATTGATGCCGACTATCCAGCTTTTGGTGCAACTCCTGATGCTTTAGTACGTACTGACGGCATAGTAGAAATGAAAAGTTTAGCAAAAAAATATTTTGAGTATCCAGAAGACAACAATTGTTATTTAACAATTTCTGATAAATATCGATATAAAAATTTTTTTGAGAAAGATGGTTTTACAAAAATGATTGAAAAATTATAAACAGTATTACCAAGTTTGAGGACAGCTTCACGTGACAGGTCGAAAGTATTGTATTTTCGGAGTTTATACAAATTTTGGTGTTCAATATATAAAAGTTGAGAAAGACCCTGAGTAGTGTATCAAGGAGAGTTCTGTGACAAGGGGTGGTCGAAAAAAGGTAGATCGGCGAGGGGACAGGGGACTGCAACTCGGTCAGTAAAACAGAGATGGTAAAGAAATTTGTCATTTGATGGTGTGAAATCCTCAATTGTCATACGTCGGTAATACAGACTTGACCGGGAAAAATTTTGTCATTTTAACGTGCAATTTCTCATATTTCATGCCTCATGTCTCATATCTTGGATCTTATGTTCCATATATCAGTCGATGGTGTAAATTTCCAATTGCCATGTGTCGATAATACAGACTCGACCGGGAAAAATTAAATTTTGTCATTTCAACGTGCGATTTGTCATGTCCCATGTCCTGGGGCATAGCTCAAGTCTTAAGTCTCATGTCTCATGTCTCATGTCTCATGTCTCATGTATAAATATATTCAAAATACAATGTTGCAAAAAAATTTGCCGACTCTCTATATGTGTTATTTTTTTCAAATCGACCTATGTATATATACAACTTTGCAAAAAATTAGCTGACTCTTGATACGTGGAAGTTTTCAAATATAAACTAATAAAATGCTGTAGTAGTATTTGATTGTTTATGATAAAAAATAAATATTAATCGCAAAAAATTAATATGCACGTGAGAATTTGCTGACTCTAAATACGTGTCATTTGAATAGGTACTCCTTCTACTATTCTATTGTATTTATCCCTATATAAACGGGAAGTTTTTCTGAAATTTTATCATTCGAATATCAAGACTGTAAGGAAAAGTAAGAAAGCAATTTAATAATATACATATACATTGATACTTATTATTATTTTTTATACATATTTATTTGTTTGAAATTGAAATGTTTGTAGAAAAACAGCATTAAATAAAAATGAAACAACAATTGAATAATGTTGCTAAAATGGAGAGCAAATTGGATCTCAAAAAAATGTCTGAGTTGAAGGTCAATAGAGAGTACAAAGTAACAGCTCTACAGAAGATTCATAATGAATACAATGGAGTTATGGCTACATCAAATGATGAATTTAATGTCTTTCTACCCAGCAGAATCGCCAAGTTTATGAAAAATAATGATTATTTTACGAAAATTGAGAAAGCAGCGATCGATGGATGCTTGGATCTTCTTTTTTTGGGAGGAAAATACAACAAATGTGAGTTTATCTTCTCATAAAACGAAAAAAATTAAAAAAAGTTTGTGAGCTCTTCTTCAAATGTAATTATTATTATCTAGACAAAAAAAATGATTATAATATAAAACTGATAAACACCAAGACTAAGCGACTTTCAAAAAATTGTAAATTATTGAAAGATTTGACAAAAGATGTTTACTATGCTGTGACAAAAATTCAAAGTTACTGTGGAAAAAAGTCTGGTGCAAGACTATCAGTCGAAATAAATAATAAATATACTGTTTTCTTACCGAAAAATAATGCTGAATATTATTTTTATAATAAAAAAAAGTTCCTTGAATTAGAAGATGGTATTAAAAGAAAAGTTTTAACATTACAATGTATTGGAGAAAATAATCAAGTTGTATTATTAGAAAATTGGCCTGAGCCTATACACACAATATTCAATAAATAAATTACATTTGAAAAATTCATTTTGTTATAATTTTTTATTAAAAAATTCTTATACCTATATACATTGTAAATATAATTATTTATAATTCTGATTCATTTTCCCATGTATCATGTTCAGAATCAAAACCTAACCATCTTACAAGTACTTTATTTTTACGTTTTTTCAAAATTTTTTCGACAAGATATATATCTGGATAGCGTACTGGACTCAGTTCTTCTTGATAAAAACATCCTTCAACATTGTTATCTTGATAGTCAGCAAGCTTGTAAGTTATCGGTATTGTATTCAATACTTTTGTGATTGTAAAAATTTCAGTTGTCCAATTGGGAGTGTAGCCTTTTTCGAAAATTTTTTTATATTTACTTATTCGCACTTTATCACCAATTTTAAATTTTTTTATCAACTTTGATGTGACACAAAACATTGAATTTTGATTATGATATATTCCTCTCAATATATCCTTTTCATTGTTTTTAGATACATTTTTTGGTTTCATTTTTATAGTTCTGTGCTTTGTATTATTATAATTTCTAATCAATTCAGGAAGTATAGTCAACCATTTATAACTGCCTTGGAAAGTAAATCTTTCCCACATTTGATTTTTCAGGGTTCTATTGAACCTTTCGACTATACTTGCTTTTAAAGTACTATATGTTGAGTACATATTTATATTATATGCTTTCATGAGATTCTTAAATTCACTGTTGTAAAATTCTTTTCCTTGATCGACATGTAAATGTTTTTTTGGATATCGACCTTTCAGGAAAACAGATTTCATTGCTGCAGTAACATCTTTTGCACTTTTTGTCTTGAGTGGTACAGCAAATGCATATTTGGAAAAATTATCAATTATTGTAAGTATAAACTTGTAATTTTCATTTACGGAAGCATATGCACTCATGTCGACAAGATCACATTGCCATGTTTCATCAAGAGCTCTAATATCAACATGTCTACGTTGATAATATCTGCGAGCAGGCTTGTGTAACTCATGTGCCACAACACTTTTCAAATAGTTATTGTCTTCTTTTTGATTATTTTCTGTTGTTTTATTCATTTTATTTTTGATTTTCTAAGTGTACTCCCAAATTTTCTGTCAAATAGCGAGATATACTTGCAAATTCTGTACTCAGCTCATCTAATTTATGACGTGATTTTTCAACACTTTTTTGCAATGTGTCCACTTTGATTGTCAGTTTACTAATGACTTCAGTGTTATATTTTTGACTATCTTCTTGCATTATTCTAAGAAGATTATTAGTTTCATTTTTAATCATAATCAGTGCTACTTTTTTTGAGACAGCATCATTCATGTCTTGAGCATCGGCAATGTGACATAATTTTTTTTCTGCAATGTCATAATTTCCGTCTTCTGTAAATTTGAAACCTTCTCCAGGTGGTCCTCTCATTGCTTCGCCATCACTTTTTCCTCCGATAGAATATTTTCGTTTATTTGATAATTGACGTCCGAATATATCAACACTAGACATTATTCTACTCCAATGTCCACTTAATGACTGTGCATTCAAGACTAAATGAGCACATATATTAACAAATAATACCAGCTTCTCTTAATTCTTCAATAATTGAAAGAATTTCATTAGCGTGACTATTATTGCCAGCTTTTTCTGAAGCTACAAGTAATTGAAGACGATTGACAAGCTCATTCGGATCATCCCAATATATATAATTTGTATTATTTATTTTCTTATTTTTCTGTAGTGTTTTGTATTTTGGTAATACAAGTGCTGAACCTTTTTTGCTCTCTACTTTTTGTTTTCTCAAAGACTTGACAAACAGTGATACATAATTTTTATATTTTTGTGTCCTGTTTGTCAGAAATGCACCATCAGGTTTGAAATTTTTACGATGTGCATTTGTTAATTTTATAATTTCAATAAAAATTTCTCGATCAACTTTCCGAATAATAGATGCATTAGGTGATTGTTGAAATAATAACTCCAAGAGACCTTGAGTAGCCGGATAAATTTTATCTTTCACATAAATATGATGATTTTTTATTTCAATTATTGAATTACCAAACGATAATTTATTGTTTTTTAATTTTTGAATGGTGTACATTGTATTTTGAGCCTTGTCATGAGAATTTATTGATTTTTGCCTTTCAAGGTGTTTCTTCATCATCCAAATTTTTTTTTTTTTCTCTGTTATATCTTCGTCTGTTTGATCATCATCAGCATCACTTATATTATTCTTATGAAAAGTTAACGGATCAATATCAATTTTTTCATCATTATTTGTCAATATTGATTTTTCTTCTTCTCCTTCTGTCTCGTATTCTTCTTCTGTCGTGTATTCTTCATCTTTTCTTTGAGCATTATTTTTTTTTATTGCTTGATTTCCACTGGAACTTGGTGCTGGTTTTTGTTTTGATACATCTGCTAGCATTTTTTTTAAAGGCTCAGTGATAGGTCCTAACACCTCACTTGTTATTCTTTCATTTTCAACTCGACCATATTTAATTAATTTATGTTTACGTCTTATAGAGTCACTTGCTTTTTCAATTTCATGCAATAATGATTTTTCAGCATGTAAGTTTGTATGCTTCATGATAGATAATGATGCTGTTGACAGTTCACAGTACACAATCCTACTGTCTTTTATTTTGGAATTTTTACTATATATCGTATAATATTACTCTAAATTATCTAATATTTTTTTTTAGATAGTAGATGTTCCAGTGGTGGTAGCAGAGGGAGAAACTGTATTTTCAGCAGAATCGTTTGTAATGTTTATATAACAATCAAAACCTCTCCTGTATCGGCCATTATTAATGTCACTATCTTTGTCAATCACAAGGAATCCATATTTATCTTTATTCCAACATGTCGAGCATATATTGCGGAATTTTACAAATTCCATGTCAGTATTTACATGATCATTGTATATATGCTTTAAATTTCTTTCATCTTGACGAAAAAGTACAAAAAAATTGGCATTATCTCGCACCAAATGTTTGGGTATGTGAGCATAGGTCTGAGATAAATAAAAACTATCAACTGCTTGATGTCTACCCATGCAAAAAAATGCTCGAACATTATCTTGTTTTTCTGTAGATATATCATCGAAAATCATCAGTGAATTTGGTCTAGCTTCTTCAGGTTGAATAACTTTCTCATGTTCATTGAATGGAAAATAACCAATTTCTTCAACATTATTAATAATTTTTTCGAGAAATTTGTACTTTGGTTGATTAAGCGATTTGGAATACACATAAACATTCTCAAATCTCAATCCATTTGGGTGAATTATTATTGCAAAAAGAGCGTTTGTTTTGCCAGAATTTGAAGGTCCACAAAATACACCTCTCACACTATTCGGTAATAAACTTCCATGTCTTTTTTCACATGGTTTTTTTGGAGCAGTTTTTTGCACAATTTGATCAAAATTGATGACTGGCAACTTTAATGGTTGTTCTTGAAATTCCATGTTTTTTTTTACAACTGAACAAGCTGCTAGCTTAATCTGTACTAACGTGAAAACATATAAATACTTGGGATTTTATTGAATGAAGTTAGTTCTTCAAAGACAATGATTGAGCATCAACGTGCACAAAAAAAAATAAAAAAAAAAGATAGAAAAAAAAAAGGAAGGGGTCTGTTGAACAGTATCATCAATAGCCTGCCATTTGAATTACACGTTCCACAGTATAATTATTGTGGTCCGGGTACAAAGCTCGATAAAAGATTAGCTCGTGGTGATCGCGGTGTTAATCCGTTGGATGAACATTGTCGTGAGCATGATATAAGCTACTCAAAAAATCCTGACAATCTCGAAGAACGACATAAAGCTGATAAAATACTTGCCGATAAAGCTTGGCAACGTGTATTTGCCAAAGATTCATCACTTGGTGAAAGAGCTGTAGCTTGGGGTGTGACAACTGCAATGAATTTGAAAACGAAACTTGGTATGGGTTTAAATAGAACCAAAAAGAATAAAAAAATTCATCATAAAATCAAGAAAATACAAACAACTGAAAAGAATGATAAAAAAGATAAAATCATCCCAAAACGAAAATATAAAAAGTATTTAACAAGTCTCAACAGGATTATAGATATATCAAAACAATCTATAAAGCCTGGAATCACTGATCCAATAAAGACGGTTCTGGAAAGTGCACGTGTTGCTGTCAAAAAAGTTGGTGGAAAAGAAAAAATTCGTTTACCACGAATTTTACCTCTTCCATTGAATAAAGAAAATAACAGTGATGGTAGTATACTACCATTTTTAATACCACTATTTGCTGGATTAAGTGCATCTGGTGCTATGACGGGTGGTGCAGCAACAATTTCAAAGACAATAAATGTTGTACATGCAGCAAAAAAATTACTACGAGAAAATCAACGTCATAATAAGAAAATGGAATCAATTGTATTGGGCAAATGATTATTTTTATCTCCTTATAATAGAGGACTATGTCTGTTTTTAAAGCCCGCAAAAAAAATAAATACGAAAAAAACTTGTAATGCTACCACATCGAGCTCTCACAAATATCGATATCATCAAATACGCTAAAGCTTTTGAAATTCCTTTTTTCCGAGGAGTTTTTATGAGAAATGGTTTACCAATAACTCGTCCTCGTAAAAATAAGTCAGCAATTGTAAATCTTGATGATAAAGATGGTGCTGGTACACATTGGGTTGCATACAAAAAATCATTATTGAAGAATGCCGGATGGTTAATGTCTTATGAAGAATCATTATTCGATTCGAATGGTCATTTTGATATATCAATACCACTGAGCCTGCTGCTAGGATTTGCTGAAGATTATAAAAAATAATTATAAATGCAAAACATGAACTCATCCTAATAAGAGCAAATAGTGATGTGAATGCCTGTCTTGAATTGAATTTGAATAACAACACAATTTCCAGCTCAAACATCAGCTTATTGTTTGATTTTACATGATCAAATTATTGAATATAATCCAATTAGTGGTTCAGTACGGAAGCTCGTCTAATATATGCCTGTAAACTAACGAATCCTATATTTATTTCATAACAATATGTAAAAGAATAAAAAAAAAATAAATAAATCAAATAATGTACATGAAAAAAATTGTTGTATATATTATTTTTTCCTTATATATTACTGAAAATCAGAAATTATTATTAAAATAAATGAACCAACAATGTATGTTAAAAAATTTTTTTTCATTTATTTATTTTTATTTTGACATAATGTACAATCCTGTATCATGGGTGATGGCCCGTCAAATTCCTCTTATTTTTCGTCTTGATGATGATAATGTTTAATGCAGCGTTTATATTGAAGAAAATCTTTTTTTGTTTTAAATTTTTCTGGCAATTTGTCCCATACAGCATTAATTGACTTTGGTGTAAGCAGAAAAATATATCTCTCTGGTAAATTTGCAATATCTTCTGTTGCCATTTTTTCCAGACTCTCAAGATGACAAAATAGCTAAATTGATTTTTTCAATGATGAAACTGATCCCCAGGTAGTTCGGAACCATGCTCTCAATTTTCGTACATTATCCAATGCACAAGTAAGGGTCCATAAATTGAGATGATAACTCAGATGGTGAACATAGTTTTGTTGACATACCTTAGTTGGTAGTTTGCCATGCGCTGGACAATCCATATCAATCAAATCGATAATAGTTTAACCCCCACGGAAATCAGGTGTATATTTTTTATACTTAAAATATAAACCGAATATTTTTAGTATATAATTGTGATAGTTACAAATAACAAATAATTTATATCTCAGGTATAAATAAAATATTAATTGCATATCGTATTTTTGGCCGAATTTGTATCTTTTTTTTATATAAAAGATATATTTTCGATGTATCTCGAATATATACAGGTGATAATTGTAATATTAATTTTTTTTTTTCCTACAAAATATCCAGTCCTTTATAGATTTATTATACAGCAACATCTAGGATATACTCTAGTTATTTCTTTAATATATACATTTTACAAATAAAAACTATGTCAATTTTGATAGTAAATTTTATTTATTCATATTATTTATTTGAAAATAAAAATTCATTCGATTGATTACATATTATATTAATTAAGTAAGGTATTTTTTTCATATTCAAGATATATTTCAAATATATCCCGGATATAAAAAAGCAATAATTGTAATTTTAAATTTTTTTCATAAATTGTCTATACCAAATAGATTCATTGTATAGTGTAGAAAAATCCAGGATATATTAGCATAATTTTCACTACCTAATTAATTAGAAAAATAATTGAAAAATTATTAGATTTTTATACTCAATTAAATTTTTTCTAGTACATATCTATAACATTCAAGACAACAATTCATAACGATTTGATAATTTGTACGCATAAATTTTATCTAATTGGCGAGATTCCAGTAATATAATTTTTTCAACTATTGATTGAATCTTTATTATATGTACACTATTGTCTGTTTTTTTTACTACTACGAATTGATCGATTTTTCTACGACTAATAATCGGTTTTTTAGATTTCTGGAAATATTTTCCTACTGAATAAAACGATTCATTAACGGCTAAGAAACATTCAATTTCAAATATATCATTATTATCTAAAATTACTGGATAGCTGTTTCTTTTTGAAACACGCTTGTAATTAAGGCTATGGATTATTTCATGATTAATAATGGCTCTTGGAAAACATAAAATTTTTGCATCAACAGGTATAGTAGAATTTATTCGTTTGAATGCAATGAAATAATGTCTTGGTAAATTTTCTATTAATGTTGGTTTGCCAATCATGTGAATATTTTCATTAACAGATAGTCTAATTTTTGGCCACGATTTTTTATTTAATAATTCATCAAGGCATTTTTTTTTGTCTACGTGTCATACTGTCCCAGCATATACCTCTCAATTTCGAAATTGTTGATACGATACAAAACGTATGACAAATTTGAAGAGCAACTCCATTGGAGCTATAAATGTAGTTCAATAAAACCTGCATGTAATCTTCATATCTAAATGTACTGTGACAAAACAATGGACCCCAATCTAAGACACTTTGTGGTAAATGCAATAGTAAATGACAATTAAATGATAAATACTTTTTTCCATATAATTCTTCTACACCAATTACAAATTCATTTAAATAATTTTCGGCGACAATAACTTCAGACTTTAATATAGATTTTTGTGTTAAAATATAAATTGCCTCAACTAACAAGCTCCAATGTTTTAAATATTTATTATCAAATTTAATTGTTTTAAGTACCGGTAGACTGTAACAAAGCAACCACATGTTCCATTCTTGACCTTTCCACAAATGACACAATGACATAAATCTTGGTGTACGTGATATTTCAAGAGATGGCTTTATTGATGTTAAAATTGCATCTATTTCATCAACTAAATGCCCAATGTGGTAAGGTTTTGATTCTGTTCCTCTTGGGACAGAGCTCAACCATAATTTTCTAAATGTTCTGGCTACACCTAATGCTACCGCATGTAACCAGTCAGGGACAAGGTTGTCTATAATATCAAATTCTGGAATTTCAGTCAAAGCAGATACTCCTTTCATTCCATTTATTTTTTGACTAGCATGAAGAAGAGTATCGTCATGATTACGAAGTCCATCTCCAAAAAAACTACCATTATCAGCTTTGGGATAAACACGCACGTAACCCCTTTCTTCTTCTACACGTTGCCCTGGATTTAAACAAAACCCACACCCCATTAACCCGTTAAATTGAGTTGAATTTCTTAATGTCGGCCTTGCAACTGAGTCAGCGATGCCACATAATACTCGACATTTTTTTACACATATTTGTCCTTCGCAAGTATAAGTCAAACCATGATTGTAAAGTAGCTTACTTTCTTCTACAAATGGTCTTAAATATTCATCTATTGACACAGGTTTCCCTTGACCGTACCACAAACTTACAAGCATAACCCGTGAACGTCTTTGCTCAAGTCCAGTCTCGTTTAGAGTACAAGTCAACGGATGAATTGAAGTGTTAAAACTAGAAAATACCGGTGCCCCATCTAAACTAAAATTTACACTGACCATGTTGTCTCTATTATTTTTTTTATATAATTTTCCATCAGAAATATCATTCAAAGTGTATTTTTTTTTTTGATAATTAGACGGAATAATATTTTTTTCTGCCTCAAATGCTTGTTGTAATTGTTCTGCTAATGAAAAATATATAAATATGTTTCCGGCTTCTAAATTTTTTTCCGCGTTAATATCAATATCACAATTTTTACAATAAAGTACTTCAGATACTGGTATGTTGAGTGACGGTTGTCCTATGTAAGAAAAACACTTATTGCAGAAGTAGTGGATACTCATGGTGTTATCGTATATGTTTAATATTTTTTTCAAGTGAAATTTAGTTTTGTGAGTGACACGATGCTCTGAGAATGCTTCAATCAAACGTATATTGAATTCAGATTGTTTATAAGTTTTATTATATCGAAGTTTTGCTGCCATGATAACTACCCGATCAGCAAAGAAACGTCATGAAATTAATCTTTAATACGTTCTTTCCGAAACGTTTCTTAGAAAGGTATTTGAAATGTTTATAAAACGTATCAGAGGTTTTTAATTTACTGAAACTAGAAAAAAACGTTTCTATAGTCTTTTTCAGAAATCGATCTGAAATGTTTTAAAAATAACGTTATAAATACATATCAAGTGAATAGATTTAGAAATGTTTCTGTATAAACGTTTCGAAAATGCTTTATAAACGTTTTTAATCTATCAATCTTATTACAAATGTAAACTAGTACCTCAAATGCGTGTCTAATATGTTCCTAAAAAAGTCTTCCTCAAACGTTACGAGTTTAACATTTTATATATGTTTTCATAAAACGATTGAAAAATCATTCTGTGCATCGTAATAACAAATTACATTTTAGACGTTAGAAAAAAATTTCAGGATTACTTGTTGTATTGCCTTTTTTTGAAAGTAATAAAGAAGCTATTAAACAGAGATTGTTAAGACGTTTTTGAAATGTAAAAAATTTATGTATTGAATACATTGGAGCCAAATGGTATTTAATATGTTACATAAAATATGTATGAGAAACGTTATGTACGTAACAATCCAAAACGTTTTTATAAATTTATAAAAAAATATATTTAACGTGCTTACTGAATAGGCTTCTAAAACGTTGAAATATATATGTGTTAGAAACAATGCAGGCAAACACACTGAAAACGAATTTTAATTACTTGAAAAATTCAAAAAGCAAAAAATTTATGATAGGCTGGTGGTTTATTTTTTTATTCAAATTATTTAATGTTTAGTGATTTTCGCAATTGAACCGCTTTTTTTCCGGTACAATTACTCAAACTCGGAGAAAAAAAAATTATTACTCAAAAAATTCAAAAAGCAATAACTCTTTCAATAATTGTTTGAAAAAAAAATTTATGATAAGCTGAAGATTTATTTTCTTATTCAAATCATTTAATGTTTAGTCATTTTCACGATTGAACCTCTCTTTTTTCCGTACATTTACTCAAACTCGGAGAACAAAAAAAACCGTATTATATTAAATATACTGACCGTTAAATAAAATTATGAAATAAAAACAAAAAAGTTATTTTTCTATCATTTTATTTACTCATTCATTTATCATTTAATTGTTTATAACAATAAATTATCTTATCTATAGCCATGATTTTTTTTCAACTCTCAACTGAACTAAAAGGTCTTCTATAGAAAGACCTCGAAGCCTAAAGTCTTCAGCTTAAAGATCAGGGTTTTTCATCTCAGGTAGTTTAAGTAATTGACATAATTAAAAAAAGATAAAAATGTGTGTGTCAACGTCAGAAAAAATAGACAAAACAGTCGACAAATTGCTCATTCAGCTTCTTCTAGTGGCCACACAATTCAACACATGAAACGTGATTAGAATGTTTCAAAAATGCCTATGCATTAATATTTCAGATACGTTTTGAAATAACGTTTATGATACGCATTACAATGCATTATTGTATACCATTGATGTTTACTTGAACATATATAATTTATGGAACGTTTTATTCACAATAAAATCCAATAGATTTTCTGAAAATCGTTATGTATTTTTATTTTTATATTTTGACAAATAATAAGTAGAATTAAAAAAATATTTGGTCGTAGGTAAGACATCACACTCATAACAACTTTTTTCAAATAACATTTGCAACCGACCGTGGCTCAGGGGATACTGCGCTGGACTGCAGATGATGGGTCAACGTCCGTGCACAGGTTCGAGTCCTCACATAAACATCAATTTTCAACTAAAAATTCACCATTTTTCTAATCAACGTAAATTACAGTTTAAAAAAGAGAATTGGAATTAATATTTTTTTTTTCCGTAATTTTTTTTTTAAATTATTTAAAAACTCAAATGACTTTTATTACGTTTTACAAATACCATCATTTAATGCATTTAGAAAATATCTTGAAAACATTTTTATGATACGTTTTATTAACATTTTATTTATAGTTTTAGAAACAGATCGGAATATATTTTAGATACACTTTCAATACACACTGTAAAAACGTACCTAGAAGATATCTGAAACGTTGCGAAACGTTTCACAGATACGTATCAAAAACGTTTTGAACATGGTGTATAGTCCATTTTAAACGTTTTGGCAAGCAATTAACATACGTTTCAGATACATATCTTAAATTCTTGGATACGTATTAAAAGCGTTTTTAAAGTCAATTTTTGCTGATCGGGTAGCATTCGACACAAGACTTCCATCGGATATATAGGGTTCAAGTTGTGATATATTTCTGGGTCTTCCCAATTGCTCTTTTCATCAGTTGTCATCTATAAAATATTTTAAGTAAATTAGTAAAATTTAAACTCGACTTATCGATTGAATTATAAAGTCACGAATAAACTAACGTTATCTTCGGAGATATTATCATTGTACAAACTGGATATATCATCATTATTATAATTCGAATTAGGAACCTGATCTTCATCATAAGTAAAAGGATATACCTCCTTCATATCTACAAGAGTATTGAGATGATGATTTGGCTCGGGAGAAGCTTGTAAAGATTGTGTTGTTGTTCCATTGTAATTGCTTGAGCATCTATATCAATTTTTTGTTATATACAAACCAATTTTATTATACAAATTAAACAATATTGAATAATATTTAATTATGAAAATAATAATAATACAATAATATCAGAGAAATTTTAAATACATTTTTTTTTTATTTTATTTGATAACAGAGTATATATCTAATATTTTTTGTAAGTGAAATTTAGTTTTGTGACTGACAATTTACAACAATTTTTTTTTTTAATTTACCTTGAATTTTTTATTTTTCGTGCTCGCCAACGTCTTTTTGTGCGTGAAGGGACGGAAGCCGTACTTTTATATAAACTGTAAAGTTTATATCGTTTCGATGATGGAACCTTCACATTGATATCTGTCATTTCAACAGCTGTATGAACTTGCGTTGTATACTGATCATATACTGACGTATCATTTGTTTAAAAAAAAAATTGAGGAATAGTTTGTCAGATATTTTTTTGTGTCGCATTTTTATTTAAAAAAAAAAGTTAAAAAATATGACTATATAAATAAATATATACTACCATCAATATTATTAAGAAATATATTTTTTATACGTTTATTAATAAGAAATATATCTCCAAACATTTTATGTTATTTCGATCTTCGTTATTTGATATCTGTCATTTCAACTGCATGAACTTGCAGTTGATACAGTAACCGTATACCGCATATCGTTTGTTTAAAAAAAAAAAAAAAGTAACTATCAGTTATTTTTTTCTGACACATTTTTAGATGAAAAAAATATAATACAAATATCAGGTATTAGTTATTTTTTTGTGACACGTCTTTAAATGAATAATATATAATACAAATTGAGAGTTTGATATTCAAAATTATAAATATATTAACAAAAAAATATTGTTCAAACATTTACTATAAAAATGAAACAGTTGTACGTTTTGGTTGAATGGGTGAAACCTAAAAATCCAAAAACTTATACACCTGGAATTCCAATAGAGTGGGTAAAGGATTACGACGTGCAAAAATATGAACAAACTGGTCTTGTTGACTCAGAAGAATCATACTTGATCGAATGGAGAGATACATCAATCAAAAAAAAACCAGAAAGAGGTTCGCCCGTGTACGATAGGGTTATAAAAGCTATTTCAAGTACGTATTTCCACGACTTATTTTTACTGTAATAAACAACATTTTAACAAGGTAATTAACAGTTGTTTTATACATTTTAGCCAGTCGTACAAAATTGGATAAATTAATTAATACAAAATATGATGGCGCGAAATCTCCGGAATTTTCCAAGCCAGTAATGAATAAAGTAATAACGTCTGAGGAAAGTACTTCAGTAAAAAGAGTCTTGGAGTATGACGAAGATCCCTCTGTACTCGAAATCTCAGAAGAAAATGCTGAACAATCAAAACGAAAAAAAAAAAAAAAAACCAAAAAATAAAAATTGTGAAACAGAAGAAGCAGAAAAGAATGAAAATGTTTATCCGGAAAAAAATATACAAATAATGACTGGGAATCAAATTCCACTTACAGAAAGTGGTAAAATTATCATTGGAATAAATATAGAAATAATTAATCTCAAACATCGATTAGCGGCTATAGAAAAGAAATCTATATGTGGACTACAAGAAGTACGTGCTCCATTTCAAACTTCAATGTAACGAGAATAAACCGACACTCGAGAAGAAAATTATTCTCGAGTTTTATCTCATAATGAGGCACGTTGAGCACTTGAAATTTTAAATTATTGAAGAGTCGTAAAATTAATATTTAATAGACTTACATTTTATTTTATATTAATCAAATAATTTAATATTGATAAATACTTGCTATTTATCTTTAATATTAAACTCGACAGGTAGAAATTGGCAGACCTGGAAGCAGAATAACTGTCAGTGCAGATCAATGGGATGCAGCGATGATGACACAAACTTTTACTTGATGGGGAATTCTTTGATAATGTCATCATACCCTTACGACATTTTGTTGAAAAGCAACGTTCGTGGAGGAAAAAACAAAATAAATAAAAATGCTCCTCATCTTCAGCCACTGGACCCTAATCTTTTAAAGGCTATACAGTGTAAGAAAAAAAAAATAAATAAATAAATAAAATTATATATATAAACATACTATAATTGTTTATGTAAACAATAATTAATTCAAATTTATTTTTCACAGACTTAGTACGTATGCGATTTATGCAGACATTTAAACAACGTGGATTTGTAGCGTCAATCAATAACATGCTGTCAAAGCTGCGAGCAAAACAACAATAAAGAAAAATCTACTTGCATATGTACATGTAGACTGAATTGCTCATACTTTATAAAATAAAATCATTGCTTTTATGTATCCGGGATATATTTAAAATATATCTTGAATATAAAAATGAAAGATACATACCGAAAAAAAATTTAATTGAGTGTAAAATTTTATTAGTTTTATTAATTAATGAGGTAGTGGAAATTCTAATTATATAATTCTATAAATAAATTCTATTATATCTAATTCTCCAACTAAGACAATTACTTTTTATAAAAATATTGTAACTAATCTCAAGAAGAATATTAACTTGACAATTCCAACATTAAATGATTATTCTGAAAAATTGTTCGAGTCTCTTGAAAATAATATCAATAATAAAAAAAATTTATTCCAAAAATGCACGAGTCACGATCAAAAAATTGGAAAATGTGCAAATTATGTTAATTAAAAAAACATATCATTGTGTATTTGATGTAACGAAATAAATAGTAAATATTTTCAAATAATAATTTAAAGTGTAATTGAGATGAAATAATATACATGTCTGCACTCGACATTTAATTGTCTATCCTATTTGTCTCGTAAATATTATGTTCCCTGTATAAAAAAAAAAAAATCTATGAATTAGAATCCTTCGTTAACAAATACCTTACTGAATTAATATAATATGTAATCAATCAAATGAATTTTTATTTTCAAATGAATAATATGAATAAATAAAATTTACTATCAAAATTGACATAGTTTCTATTTGTAAAATGTATATATTAGAGAAATAACTAGAGTATATCCTAGATGTTTCTGTATAATAAATCTATAAAGGACTGGATATTTTGTAGGAAAAAAAAAAATTAATATTACAATTATCATCTGTATATGATTTCATACCTGAGATATAAATTACTTGTTATTTGTAACTATTACAATTATATACTATAAATATCGGTCTATATTTATTTATTTATTTGTTTATGTAACTAGGGTGCGGTCACCGCTGCGCCCGCATAGGCAATCAGACCTCCGGTCCGTTTTGCCGTCCCCTCATTTCCCTTAAGCCACCAATACCCCCGACCTTGCAGCAAACGCCGAGATCACGCCCATTGATAGCTTCATGATTTCTTCGGGTTCGCAAAAGTGCTTCCCAAAGCATTGAAACCTAAGCTCGACCAGTCCAATGCAGTAGCGTAGCACGTGACTCGCTGTTTCTTCCACCCCTTCGTCGCACTTGCGACAAGTGTCATCCCGTACTAGTCCTATCCTTTTCAGATGTGCCCTGAGTCCACAGTGTCCCGTTAGCAGTCCTACTACTAGCCTCAGCTGACACCTAGTCATATTTCATAGCTGCCCAGCTACCTTCCGCTCAGGTTCGCCTAGAAAATCGTGAGTTTGCCTCGCCTTGGGCTCCTCTCTCCATAATTTCCTATGTACCCTGTGTTGATAGGCGCGAATTTCTGTCTTAACAAAGCAGTCCGCAACCCCTACGACTGGTCCCGGCCCATAGAGTCTCATTGCTGAACCTCCACGAGCCAGTTCATCGGCTGTTCCATTACCCTGGATTCCCGAATGTCCCGGTACCCATAAAAGTTTGACCTTGTTCCACAATGCCAGTAAATTTAATTTCTCCCGGCATTCCCTCACCAAGGCTGATTTGTCTGCTGGTGCGTCAATCGCCAACAGCGCTGCTTGGCGATCGGAACAGATACAGATCCTCTCGTTCCTAGAGCCACGTTCTAAGTTTATCTCTGCACATACTAACATCGCGAATACCTCCGCTTGAAAGACCGTACAGATTTTGCTCAGAGTAAAATTAGTGCCCTTGGTCAATCCTTGGAGCCAGATTCCTGCCCCAGTGCCCTTCTTGGTCTTGGATCCATCTGTGGACCAGATGAGATCGCATCCCGAGGTTGGACCCGGTTCATTCATCCACTCCTCCCGTTCTGGATAATTTAACCTGTATTTCTTTTCAAAGCAGTATCTTTCTTCCAAAAAGTCCTGCCTAGCTAATACCGCAGAATTTAACTTTCTCTGCTCGAGAGCAATAGTACAATGTCCAGTATCGCCTACGCGTCCAGCCTATTTCTCATAAGTCTGCTCTCATAAGTAAGAGGTGAGACTGATCGGTGTGTAAGCTCCTGGTTGGTCTTTGTCAGCCCTGCCAGGCTTAGGAATAAAAACTACCTTAGTTTAGCGCCATTACCTCGGTACATAACCCGTAGCAATACACGCCCTAAAAGTCTTGCTTAGTGGCACAAGTGTATGATTTGAACCTTATTGGAGCAAAACCGGTAATACCCCATCGGTCCCCGGACTCTTATAAGGTTCGAACCCATTCACCGCCCATTTCACTCTATCAGGATTTACTACTCTAGACGCAATAGCCCAGTCTCGGCGTCCCAACACCCTCGGTTCGCCCCAGGTATCCATCAGAGTGGTTTCTACATACCCAGGAAAGTGTTTGTCCAGCAGTACCCCAATCTCTTCCCTCCGGTCCGAGGCATAACCTCCCCCCGGAAGTTGGAGTGGTCCACCTGCTGCACTACCTTCCTTGGCAATAATTTTCTTAAGCTTGGCCGCGTCTGGCACACTAGAGGTTTCTCCACAGAACCTCCTCCAGGAGTCCCTCTTGGCCATCCTTACCGCCTGCTTAAATTCTTTTTGCAGAGCTCTATAATGCTCTGCAGCCCCCGGTCTACCTTTAAGTACCTTATTCAGGGCCCTACGTACACCGGATCTTAGCTTCTGTAGCTCGCTACTCCACCATTCACTCTTATCCCTAACAACGCTTAGAGGACAGTTATTTTCATACGCCTCGACCATTGCATCCCGCAAAAATGTCGCCGCGACTTCGATTTCAATCGGTGTGTTAAATCTCGCTGGGAAAAACTCAATTCTTTTCCCCAGCTCAGCTTCATACGCATGCCAGTCTGCTTTGCGTGGATAACGAAAGGTTTGCGCACCCTCAGCCGTGGTCGCCGCAAACCATTCAAACTAAATGTATCGGTGGAATCGGTGAAATATTTTTTCAGCCATGGGCTTTGTTTAAATTTTAATACTCGATGAATTTTATTTAACTTCATGCCAAGCCCTAAATATAGTTTTATCAAGTTAACATCGACGTCCATCTATTCGTCATTCATTTTTTTTTTGAAAAAACCAGAAAACTATTGAAGATACGATATTGCGTCTATAATATTTCTCGTATAAAATACTATTATAATCGATCCTAAAATTTAATTTTCTTCAAACCATTTAGCGATAAAAAAAATGACAAAAAAAAAAAAAAATTCGATATCTAGTTTCTTCGATATCTCAAACAGTATTTGAAATATCGAAATGCTGCTGCGGGGATTATTTTTTTCTCAAAAAGACGTTCTGATATCAGTCATAAGTTCTTGTCGCCATGAATACAGCATCTTTCCTTTTTTACTGGGAATCTCTTAATAATTATCTCGTTCTATAAGCAATACAATAGGTTATACATTTTTTTTAGAATACAGCATTGAAAAGTATTTCAATAAGCTTTAAAATGAAGGCAAAACGATCACAATATTCCGAAAATTGACTGAGACATCACAGAAAGAGTCAGATAAACACCATTTGCCTATGTTAATCAAATGGAAAAACGACTTGCGTTCTGCGCAACCTCTAGATGTTAGCCAATCTAGCTGAAAATTTGAGAGCCTTCTTTTTTGAGGCTTATTTCATGATAGAACCAGTTGAACCAAAAAAAAAAAAAAATAAAAGTAAAATTCGAAGCAGCCTAATATGTATTATAAGTATAGTGTATAACATAGAATGAAAAAATAATAAAAAATTACTTCATTAATAGCCTGTACATTAATATACACATTTTACTTATAATTAATTTATGGTAATTTTTTTATTTTATTCTAGGAAAATTTATTGGCAAAAAATTTTGAAGCTACACTTGCTAAATGGGGGGCCAAGAAAAAATTGCCATTTAATTTTTTCGATGATGCTGAAACTCAGGAATTTTTTGAATTACTCGATCCAAATATAAAAATGCCTCAACCAAATTGAGCACTGTTAGAATATTTAGATTTGAATATTATATTTTATTTTATTATTTATTAAATTAATTTAACTTCAGCTCAATATTATTTCAAATAGATCTCAATAAATTCAGGTTGGTTTAAGTAATCAAACAATGTAGATGTAATATATATATTCCTTTTAATGATCGAAGCTACATATAAACGATTATGTCAATGCAATGTCCAGACCAAGACTAAAGACTCATATCTTTAATGTATCGACCAAAATGTTCGTCATTATTCAATACTTTTATGACCCATTATGACCTCACAAATATTCCAGGAAACCATGAAGGGCCACACGTGTACTAGTTCATATTACAATCATACCATAGGCACATACAATCTTATCCAAAAATTCAACATAAAATAAAATATAAAATAATCTTTTATTTTGTTTCACTATTACTCTCTTGAATAAACTAAAATTATTAAATAAATAATATCAAATTTCCAACATTTCCCCTCAAGAAGTAATCGTGAAACGCCATAAACCAAAAGTATTATAATTGAAACAAAAACTTTTTAAAACCAAAAATCAATCATGATGTAATCATTCATAGAACTCATATCAACATTTCTATACTCAAACATATATCTCTATAAACATTTTTACACTTAGTTATATCAACCATATTATCAATTATTTATCAACAACACAATATTTAATTCTTTTTCTTGAATATCATTTTTCTTAATTTTAAATTTGCAAAGACAAGATCTTGTTTATACGATCTGGGGCTAACTTAACACTGGTCCAGCATTTGCTGCAATGAAAATGGGAAAACCCAGAAAAACCCAAATCAGACCAAAAAAAATCTTAATCATTATCAATCACATTGTTACAAATTATTATATCATCATTATTATATTATTTCTGCCACCTTTGCTCCAAGCACAGCTCAGCAACATTCTGTTCAGCCACCTGTTTGCCTGGGTGTAATATTCATTAGTATTATCAATTTTTAACATCAATTAATTCAATACCTGTCCTTCTTTTTGTTATCAAACTTGAAATATTAATATACCAATTTTTATTTCTAATATACCTTGTTTTCATCATCAATAGATCAAATTCTTTTTATTCAATTTATTTTGAATAAAAAGACCACCAATCATCTAATTTTCATCTTCATTTAAATATCATTCATCTTTCATTTCAATCATTGATTTTTCTGTTATTATATTTATATTTTCTTTCATTTTATTTTCTTTAGTATATTTGAAAAAATTTTTATCATACTTTTTTCAACACCTTAAAATATATTTATAATTTCCCAATTATCCAAACCTAACTATTGCATGTATTTTCCTGTATTTTATATTTATCATTTTTATTTTTATCAATTTCATAATTTCCAATTTTACTAAAAAATTTAATTCTTCAGATCTTATTTCTTGAACGCAGTGATAATTGCCAAATCATATTAATTTATTTATATCAACAAAAAAAAATTATTCCCCCTGTCTAAAATACTGCATCTCCCTCTTATTTTATTTAATGTTTGTTTTTCAATTTCTAAACCATCATAAAAGTTAGTCAAGTCCGTTTTTTAGTCCTATGTTTAACCTTTTTATTTATTTATTTGTTTGTTGAGTTTATATATTTATTATATTTTTATTCATCAATCTATTTAGTTGTTTATTCATTGAATTATTTAATTCTGTTTTTATTTATCTAATTCTTCATTTTCTTTATCTCTAATTCAAATTTTTCTTTTATTATTATTTTGATGAAAATATGACTTTCTTTGTATTATTTAATTTTCCTCATTACTATTTACTGTATAATTTTATTTCTATTTTTACCCTTACAATATCAATATTTAGATCTATTGATATTGGTACCTATTATAATTTTTTTTAGCATTACTCATAGTTTTATTTAACCCTTTGTTTTTCTTTAAATACTTATTATTTTATTCATATTTACTATATAGTTTTACCATGACCTATAATTTTTATTTACCTTTATATTTTTCGTCAAACACTTATTATTTCTTTATTCATATTTCCATGGTTTTATTATTTCTCATGTTTTTATTCAACTCTTTCGTTTTTCTCAAATAATTATTGTTACCATTTTACTATGTATCTTATTATTATCTATAGTTTTATTTTACCTTTTCTTTTCATTAAATAATACACATTATTATTCTTACCATACCTTTTATAGTTTTATTTTTCTTTAAACAATTTACCTTTTAATTTTTATGTTCAATAACCAACTTTTAATTTTTAAACAATCAACATTTCATTTTCAATAATCAACTTTTCATTTTCAAATAGACCTCACTCGTCAGTGACGGTTCATGTAGTTGCGGACCACCCGTCAGTGCGTCCATAAGCTTGCCATGCTTATTTCACGAGACCCAACAAATTTGATTCAACTGATTTTTCATTATCAGTTAATGGGACAATTTTTTCTACTTGTCTCAAGCAATTACATCTCACACGATATCGAATTTCCAAATATTAACAAAAGTTTTTATAACCATTTAAATTTATAATCAACCATAATACGTACTTCATATCTATGTACCAACTTTAAATTCATGTACCAACTTCAAATTCATGTACCAACTCCAAATTCATGTACCAACTCCAAACTTATATACTGGTTTCTTTACTCTTTAATTTTCATATTCAATTTATTTATTTATAAGTTCCAACAATTCAATATTTCATATTTACCAATTTCAAATTTATACCAATTTTATTTACCAATTTCTATATATATTAATTGTTTCATTTGCCAATTTTTATTTGTACCATTTGTTTTATTTACCTATTTTCATTTATCAATTAATATTGTCTCACTGAAAAATCAATTAAAATTTTTCTAATAGTTTCTTCATCAAATTCATTTTCATTAAATTCATTATACGTACTGTGTCAAACACAAAATATATTTATTCATCATTAATTACTCTGAATACAAAAAAAAAATTATTTTACTTTATTATCATACCTATACTTAAATAAGTTTTATTCTACTTTCAGTTAAATTTTTCAACAATAGTTAATTATATTATGACCATTCTATATATGTATATATTTATTTATTTATTTATTTTTGAATCTTCAACACAATTACTTTGTTTTTCAGCATCCCGATACTTTCGATTTTAGAATATTATCGAATATTTTTACCGAACCATAGATTTTTCTATTTTCAACAATCAACAAAAAAAAACTTTTATTTGAAATCCACTATCAATTTTACACGACTGAGAGGTTTATCAATTTATATAATATTTATGAATTTTAAGTTTTATTAAGCAACAAACTACCTTGTTTACCGAGAAAAAAAACTTTACAGAGATTACCATCGGTTCCTGTATTTGATACTTGATCCAAATCGCGCATCATATTATTATTTCTATTTGTATATCAATTCAAAAAATTATTAATAAAGTTATTAATAAAATTTATTTATGACTCACTAATTATTACAGTATAAAATATATAATTATTCCTAAATAATATTATATAGTTAATTTAAATATATATATATCTCTTGAAAATTTTTACAATTAACAATTTATTATTGATTTCACTTTAAAACAACGAATCAAAAAAAATATCATTAAGTACTGGTATTATTTTCAAAATATACTAAATTTTCAAGATTGACTAATGTACTCTTTATTGTTATTTAAACAATTTATCCTTCTAAAATTCTTGAAACAAACAATATTATTCTAGTTTTTATTTTTAATTAATGTATTCGAAATCTATGCCCATAAAATTTTTATCTATTGAATTTTTAATTATTAGATTTTTATGAAGTATATAAATTCATAAAGGATTATTTTTCTGATTAATTTTAAATTCAAAAAATGTTTATATTAATAAAATTATCACCTTTCTTTTAAATATGAACCTATTATTTTTCTATTTAAATTTCATTTTTATTTTTACTGAGATTTATTTTATTTATTATTTCAAATGTATATCAAAAAAAAATCCTCAAAAAAACTTCATTCAATAAAATCCCAATTTACATATTAATCATTTTTTTTTCAAAGAAAATCGAAGACAACCAAATGAGTTTTAACCATCTACACCAAAATTCTCAAAAAAACTTGATTCAATAAAATCCCAATTTACATATTAATCATTTTTTTTTCAAAGAAAATCGAAGACAAC
Source organism: Aphidius ervi (assembly GCA_015776835.1). Taxonomy (NCBI): domain Eukaryota; kingdom Metazoa; phylum Arthropoda; class Insecta; order Hymenoptera; family Braconidae; genus Aphidius; species Aphidius ervi. The sequence continues at coordinate 98,954 of MKYW01000129.1, read as the reverse complement.
CAAATAAGTTTTAACCATCTTAACCATCAACAAGTTTTAGCAAGTACTTTGTTATATACCCAATACTAATATCTAAAATTTTTATCACTCCTTTTCATTTATTAATATTATTATTTTAATTTTTTTTTGTTATTATTATTGAAATCAATTTATCTTTATGCTAATTTTTAATTTCAAAAAAAAACTTTCTTCTGTCAATTACCAAAATTATTTTTGTGGGGAAACATAAAAAAAAACCACTAGTATTTCATTATCAACAAGTCTCACTTAATTTATCAAATTTTATTATTTTATCATATTTTTAAATTTCGCGTAAAAATATCTTTAAATAATTTCCTTTTAAACTTTTATTCTCAAATTCAATATTCTCAATTACTATTGATTGCAATTATTATATTTTTATTCTCTATCAAATCTTTTCAACTATATAATTTTTACTTTACTCTTTTTTTTATATTTTCATATTTTGTTATTATATGCTATCAATTTATCTTCACTCATACTAAAATTTATTATTCAATTTTTACGGAGGCGAATCTTCGATTCGCCAACAGTATTGAATTCTATCACGTAAAACAAATAAATGTCATAACTTCTGAAATAATTGAGATAAATGTTTCGTTTTAGGCTTAAATTAAAGATATTCAAAAATTCCAGAACCAAGAATATGAAACAAGAAAAAAAAATTATTAGTTTATTAATTATTATTAAAAATAGAAAATGATGAAATTTTTAACATCAAATATTAAGAAAACTACGAACAAATCGTGGATGCAATTTTTTGCCAGGATAATTTTTATGATAAAATCTATAAATAAAATAATTTTTTTTTTTTTTTTTGTTGCCAGAAATTTGTTAATTAACAAAATTGTAGATTCTTGTTTTTCTTATAAATCGTGTAGCTTCTTTAAAAATAGTCCCACAAAGTTGATTCTGGTCTCAAAATGTCCCTTTTACAAATCTCTAGGACCAAGGGTATACTTCAAAATTTTTTATTTATTTGTATTTTAGTGAAGATCATTTGTTTATAACAACGACTACAATCAAGCATGTTTTGATTAATATGTAGCATTTAAAACATTTCTGGCACATTACTATCATAGCCTCGGCTCCTGCAAATTTTATGATGAATTTTTTAAGCTTAATAAAATTTTTTTACAATATATTGTTTTAAAGTTATCGGAGTTATAAACAATCACCGATTTGTTTTTAACATACTAATATTAAGATGCCACGCCCACTTTATAAATGTGCGCATGCTCTACAACCATTTCGTTGATCGGTAAGCTAGTTTCCTTTTTAACCCATTCGTACTTGTTTGAATAATAAATATATACACACAATATTTTTGACATATTTTTTTTTTTTTTGGATTCTTGTTGTATGAATACTTTATCGTAAAATATTGTTAAATATCATTAATGAAAAATAAAATAAAATAATTATTTGTGCTTAATATGAAGACTGATTAAATATATTTTTATCGATGGTTTTTATATTATTTTTTTTGAGGTTAGATTTTCATAGTAAGATCATTATTTATATCTATCGGAGGAAAAAAAAACATCTCAGAATGAAAAAAAATAAAATATAAATTAATAAATAAAAAATCAATAAATTAAATAAAAAAAGAGAATTTTTTTTTATTTTTTTAATTCAAATTTGGTTTAAAATCATAAATGTAAATAACAACTTTTCTAATTTTTCGCTTATCAATTTTACTGTGTTTATTTATTTATTAAATTTCAATTGAATTTGATCATCTCAAAATTTTTTATTGTAGTTTCATGAAAAAAAATAAACTCTTTTTGATGTTTTTACTGAACAATTGATAATATAATTTAAAAGTGAGGTAGAAGTGTTGTCAGTTTTCAAATAAAAAAAGTAAAAATCAAAATATTAGTAAGTCAGCCGGTTCGCCGGAGTTTAGAAAATTTTTAATTTTCAACAGGGAACGCGTTCGTTACTAATTTTTAATATTTAATTAATAACTTTTATGTTTATTCATTTCCAAATAATTTTTATCTCAACTAACACTGCACGACTATCTATTTATATTTATATGTATTTGTAACTTTACTATACTTTTGTTTTTGTATCCATTTTGACTATAACTTCATTTATTTTTTTTATTATTTTTAACACTCCTTATTACCAAAAAAAATATTTTTACTTATCTTTTTATTTATGAAAATATTTTTCTATATTATTTAGCATTTCATTTACTCAATCTTGTAACCAACATTTTTATTAATTCTGTTAATTTATTTCAATTATTATTTTTATCATTAACTATCAAATTTTAACTTCTTCAATTTTATATATTAAATATTTAAATTTCAATTTTGTATTCAATCAACATTTTAATTTTTTAAAAAACTTTATGCCATTACGCTTTCCTTTTCTCAGAACGAAAAAACTTTATCCTTATTTTATTCATCAATCAAATATGATCTGCATTTTAATTCTTCAATTTTTATTTCGACACATTTTTCAATTTTTTTATTTTCATTCACTTTATTAGATTTTTGTTTTCTTTTTCTTTATTCACTGGCAGATCTGATAATTTTTATTTTTAATTTATTTTATTTTTAAATTAGACACTGGGGTGTTACCAAGGCACGTAGCCTGGGCCAATGACCTGTTAGAATATTTAGATTTAAATATTATATTTTATTTTATTATTTATTAAATTATCTCAAGATTGGAATATTTGTTCGCTCACTCCGGATTTTATTCCGTCAAAAGGACATCATACAGGTGCTGATATTGCGAAAACCTTTTTTAAATGCCTCCAAGAATATGAACTAGGACATAAAGTCCAAGGCATCACGGTCGACAATGCATCCGCTAATACTACTTTTATGCATGAATTAAGTATATTAATGGAAAATTCCGAATACAAATTTGATAAAATCAATCATTTTCGTTGTTTTGCTCACATTATGAATCTGGGAGTGCAAGATGTTTTAAAACTTATGAAATGCAAAGGTCAAGAGAACGATAATGTCTATACGCAAAACAGAGATGATGAAGATGAAGTTGACGATGAGGAAATACCAGTGGAGGATGATTCATCAGATGATGATACTGAGGACAATTTAAGTCCATCACTCGCAATTTTAAAATTAAGAAAAACATTTGTGACCATAAGGAGATCAGAAAATATCCTAAATGCTTCAAAAAATTCGTATAATCTAGCTGGCATTAAATATAGAAAACCAATTCTAGACGTTTGTACTCGTTGGAATACCACCCACGATATGATAGACGTAGGTTTAGTATTGAAAAAAGGGTTGAATTTGTTGTGGGCAAGTGATTCTTGGGAATGGAAAAAATGGACACTCACAGATAATGAATGGGAACTGCTTATGAAAATTCATAGTTTTCTAAAGAATTTCAAGGAAACTTTGATTGCTCTATGAGAAGATAAGTATATTACCCTAACATTAATGATAGTAGTTTTTAACATGCCACTTACTGAAATTGAAAAAATTGTCAAGATAATTGATGAAAAAGAAAATCGATCAAGTGTTGATGAAATTTGAATCGAGGTTTTTCAAGCAGGGCGAGACAATATGCTTAAGCATTATTATAAAAAGAATTGGGTGTACTGTGCAGTACTTATTCTGGATTCAAGACACAAAATAGATACCTTCTCTGCCACCTCATGGGGTCTTGAAATAAAACAACAATCAGTTGAACATTTCGATAAAATATACCGAGATTATCCTGTTTCTATGAAGACAGAAACATCTCATGTTGTAGAAAATGTGGTACCAGAAATCTCAGAGAAGGTAGATGAGGAAAACGACTCAATAGATTTTTCATCTCTTTATGAAGACTCACCGAAATCTATTCTCTTCTAAGCTGAGTTAGATGGATATCTAGACTTAAAGAGAGCTACGAAAGATTAAAATATTTTGGATTTGTGGAAAGTTCATGAACATAATTTTCCAACACTTTCACGAATGGCCAGAGATTTATTTTCAATCATGGCCACATCTGTGCCGTCAGAACGTCTTTTTTCGGTAGCAGGATTAGTGATGACAAAAACAGGAAATTCATTGAACGATGAATCCGTACGAGCCTTGTTATGTTTACATTCCTGGTTGGACAAATCTTTGTAATGAAAGTAATTTAATATTTTAAAGAAAAATATGAAATATTTTCAACTTACATAATCCTTATAGTCTGTGTTTTTTTTTTCATTTCAATTGTTTATTTTTCATTTTTTTATGGTTAAAAAAATGCAAGAAATTTATCAAGACCAAGACAACACCAAGACAACACCAAGACAAGACCAAGATTAAACCGAGATTGAACCAAGATTGAACCAAGACCAAGACAAGACCAAGACAAGACTGACCTTTTTAAAACCAAGACAAGATCAAGACAAGATTCGCATCATTCGTACCAAGACGAGACCAAGACAAGATTGGGTCCAGTCTTGGGTGAAGTCCTAGTCTCATGTAAAACTTTTCCTGATGCTTCTTCAACAGAGATAATTCCCAAAAATTCAGCAATAATTCTACCCTCTTCTTTATTAAAATAACGTACACACATTGCCATAAATTTCATACAAGAAACATCTGTTGATTCATCAACTATCAATAAATATTTATCATCTCTAATGGCTTCTACTAAACTACTTAAAAGTGATGGATCAATTACAAATTTAATATTTGAAGAACATTTTGTTCTATGTAATCTCAAAGGAGATAGTGTTTTTAAACCAAGGTCTGTCATTAAATCTGTGAGATGATCAACAGCTTGAAGTGTTGAGTGTTTTGCTATAAATACAGCTAATTTTATAGCAACTTTTTTTGTTTCTTCGTTATCCAATAATACAACTAGAAATTAAAATCTGATTAATAAATAATGCAACATTATTGAATGTTTAATTTAATATTTAGTATTGAAATTAAAATTGAAATTAAATTAAATTTAACGATACAAAATTATTGAATATCACAAAATTTGTTTTATTTTTTCATAATATAAATCTATAATAGATATATTTTCAATCTCATTTATAAATAAATAATTTATACAGACTATCCCATTTTAATCTGTCAATGGATTTTTCTCGAAAAATATGGCTTGAATTAAAAAATGTTGCAAGTGAAAGTTGTAGGGTTTGGAGGGGGACATAGAAAAATGAAAAAAAAAAATTCAAAAAATTTAAAATGACGAAGTTTCAGGAATAAACATAGATTTTTTAAACAGATACTATATTTTTTTTTTTGTGCCAAAACGTTCCTTACATTAAAACTAATACTTTTGAATCGGAAAATTTTTCGATAAAATCACTTTTTTTTAAGTCGGATTTTATCTGTCGATGGATTTTTCTCAAAAAATATTGTTTTAATTTAAAATGATATTCAGAAAAGATGTTGCGTTTAGAAAGACAAACAAAAAAAAAAAAAAAATTTTTTTTTAAATTCAAAATGGTGAAGTTAGACGCGTGAACTAAGTTTTGAAAAAAAAATTGATTTTTCCAGAAAATTTTATCTAGAAAAATGTTAGTCTTGATGTGAACAATTTTTTAGTAAAAAAAATTACACCTAACCTCGAAAAAAAAAATGTTCATACCGGAAACTCCGCCATTTCAGACTTTAAAATTTTTTTGTTTATTTTTTTCGTGCTTGTCTTTCTGAGCGCTACAACTTTTCTAAATATAATTTTTTAATTAAAGTCGTATTTGCTTAGGTGAATCTATCACAAGATAAAATTGGGCCAAAAAAAAACGATTTTATCGAAAAATTTTTCGAATAAAAAGTGTTAGTTTTGATATAAAAAACGTTTTGGCACAAAAAAAATATAGTATCCGTTTAAAAAATCTATGTTCATACCTGAAACTTCACCATTTTGGATTTAAAAAAAATTTTTTTTTCTATTTTTCTATGTCCCCCTCCAAACCCTACAACTTTTACTTAAAACCCTTAAAACATTTTTTAATTTAAGCCATATTTTTCAAGAAAAATTCATTGGTAGAATAAAATGGGACAGTCTTTATATAAAAAAAAAAAAAAATAGTAAATCATTTTATTTTTTATTTTCAATCGTCAATAAAAAAGGCACGTGCAGTTCTATGAATATTTAAAGAGGATATGAGCAAGTCTACCAATTCTGAACGTCAATGCGGGCCTCACTATCGTATCATTCTGAAATTTTTTTTTTTTTTGTGTCGGTAATAAAAAAAAAAAATTTCAAACCTAGTTCAATACTATGTTCCGAAAAATTTCAAAATTTTGGCTACGAATAGATACTGGTCGTCTTAAGAAGCCTTGAGTCCAAGTTATTGAAAATTTTGATTTTTTAAATTTGTTTTTGGATAATTGAAAAAATGCCATTACGGTCTTCAAGTCCGAAACAAATCCATCCAATCTAGAACCCTGCGATTTTTCAAACCTAGTTTTTTCCAATACTATGGTCTAAAAAAATCCAAATTTTCGGCTACGAATAGATACTAGTCTTCTTTAGAAGCCTTGAGTCCAAGTTTATTAAAATTTTGATTTTTAAAATTTTTTTTGGATAAATCGAAAAAACGCCATTACGGTCTTCAAGTCCGAAACAAATCCATCTAATCTATAACCCTGCGATTTTTCAAACCTATTTTTTTTCAATAGTATCGTCTAAAAAAATCCAAAATTTTGGCTACAGATAGATACTAGTCGTCTTTAGAAGCGTCTTTGAGTCCAAGTTTTTCAAAATTTTTTTTTTTTGTAGATCAATTAAATCTCACTTCCCCGTTTTCGTACTTTTCCCATTATTCTGTTAATTTTATGTCTGTTACATATTTTGTCAGAAATAGAGATATCTTTCCATCACTAATTATTTCCGCCATGTGTGCACGTATTTCTTGTGCGTTTTGCGAGAACTTCATGTTATCTATACTTGGATCGTATCCTCATACAATTGCCGTTGCAAATGCAGCAGCATACGCACCGCAGCTATATGCATCTGGTTGTCTTGTGACTTCTTTGAAAACAATATTATTTTCGCGTACTTAAGGGTAACGTTTTTCTATAAATTTTTATCAGTATTTGTCAGTTGTCTGTACGTGTTGCGTAACAGACTGTCATATATTAAAATTTTTGTTCCATCGTAGTCCATGCATCCCCAGTGTTGAAATTCTGGAGTGCCGCCCATGATTTGTATATCCTGCTTAGTTTCAGAAAGCTGCACATAGTCAACACTCATGAACCAATAATCTGGATAGATATTGAAATCCGAATCATTCGACAGTGTCATCAAAAAACATTGTATTGCATCATCGAAAATTAAGGCTGCAGGATCAAGAATATTGTCAATGACCCTTTTTTCTTCTTTGCCCTGTAAAATGCCTCGAATAAAAATATTAAAGCCGTTTGTCAATCTTTTTAGTTCAGATTCATAACGGGGTTTTTCATTTTTCGATTTTAAATTTTTTGGAGCAATTAATCCAACAACATTGTCATCATCCTCTAATGTACGTTTTGTACTCGTCTTGACAGGATTTTTTTTCGTTTCCACCGTATGGTGAGCCTGTACGATATGCTCAGGATCTCTAATTGGCATATTTCTCGTGATCCTTGGATCAATTATCTCGGGAAGAAAACACTGCATATGAAACTTTTCAAGTACAGGCTGTATGGTTATTCAAAACATAGGATCTTTTGTGACTTTGATATATTTTATATCATTTATTTCCATGTTTTCGTACTCTTTGGAACTATCACTATTTTTTTTCCACTTCAAAGTATAAACTACAAAGTAACAGTGTTCTTTTCTAGTTATATGTAATTGGCTTTGAATTTGAAAATAATAGTTATGAGTTCTATTCATCTTAATCAGGTTTTTTTTGTCAAATATACGCCTATAAGAACTCTTTGGTGCTAGTAATGCCTCATCTACAGTTTTATTTATTGCAGACGATGATGCAAAGCATTTAGCTTCAATGACACTGTCTTCATTTTCTTATTGATATGTAGTAAACAACTACTTTTTTATTTATCAAAACAAATAGTTTTTGAATAGCATCAGTCTCAAAATCTGATCCAAGTTTCATTTCAGCAGTCGGTTTATTCATGCCATAACAAATTTTTTTGACAATACTCGAACAAGATGTTGTAGGTTGCATATGGATAATTCCTCCAATTATTGACGCGGTTATCGAAGTTTTACGATACTCTTTCCACAAAAGAGATGAAGCTTGAAGTCTTGTATTTTTTTCAATTTTAATTCGATCAGCTTGATTTTCTTTTTATCCTATAAAATGCTGTTCTACGAACAAATTATACTCTTCTTGAGAAATATCATGTTTTTCACAATTCGTACCGTAGTTTTTGTCCATGTTTGCATGATACTTTTTTCTTTTGAAATTATTTCGTTCTTGATACGCTTGTCTACTTGCTCCCATTTGCAAGATTTGGCGAGGAACTATTTTTCCTCCGAATTTATGGAGTTGACTCAACACATCTAGAATATTATATTGCGGAACCGCACACAAAACTCCAGCTTCATAACCATTGCGCATGCTTTTATTAATTCTCTGTCCTCCCAACGCTTTATTTGCCATGGAGTTCATAGACTCAGCATGATTGTTTGTTTTGTCGTCTATTATAATGTATAATAACCAATTCCACATGTTACAGTAGCTAAAACAGCACTTTCATCGAGTGGAATTTTATTTTTTTCGATCGGATCAGTGCAAACATCACCTGTGTATCCATAATGATTACACTGTAGGTAAAGCCTGGAACGTAAACTCTTGTCGTAATATTTGTATATTCAAATATCTTTGAATGCACATGGACACTCATTGTCATGATTGTCAAATTTCTTATGCAATTCCGTCATGAAATAATGAATATTTATTAATTTTCTATCTTCTATGAATATGTCATTGCCATTGTTTTTATCATTATTGTCACTATTATCATCATCATTGTAATTAGAATTATTATAGAATTCAAAATCGATATCTGAAGACAATGAATGTGAGTAGTTTTCTTCATCCCTCAAGTCCTGGTCATCAGAATACTCATACGATCTTTACTCTAAATGTGACATATCATAAGTACCTTCAGATAATAATTCATTATGACAATTGTCACGAGTTTTAACATTTGAATGACTATATATTTGGTTAGATGAAGAACTGATAGAAATATGAATGGTCTCTGTAGATTTATTATAACCTTCGTTTGAATTCTTTGGTTTTTCGTTCAAATCATCATGAACAGATAAATCAAAAATTACGGATTCTTCTTAACTTAGATATTTATCTATCCATTCCTCAACGGTATCGTTTTCAACTGTATGAGTTATTTTATTGGGCGCAATACCACTATCAATGTAAGGAATTGATCTAGTATCTACACTTGGAAATTCCAATATACTTTTCTCATGGTTTTCGACTGTATCTACACTTGAAAATTCCAATATACTTTTCTCATGGTTTTCGACTGTACCTGTCATTTTATTGCGTATAATACCATAATCAACGGGAGAGATTGATCTAGTATCTACACTTGGAAATTCAAAAACGCTTTGCCCAATGTTTTTGACTAGATCAGTACATTCATCGTGTACAATACCGCTATCAATGTAGAAAATTAATCTAGTATCTACAATAGAAAATTCGAATATACTTTCCTGAATGTTTTTATCTGAATCAGTTGATGAAAAGCGCGCAATACCATAGTCAAAGTTAGACATTGATCTTGTATTGACAATATCATTAATTTCATCTTCAAAAGATTCATTATTACTAATGAAATTTTTTTTTTCGATACATATGCAACGATTTGTACAAAGGCATTTATGTCTCATTGAATTATCAATAGATAAATAAATCAAGGATGGTGATGAATTTTTATTTTTGGATTTTGGCAATAAATGGTAATTAGTCACTTTGTCATCAAATGTAGTTATTTTATTGATACTCTTTATTATCAATGCTTCTATTATTATTATCAATAACGACATTCGCTGTCGCATCGACGACCTGCGAGTCTGCAGGGCTATCGCGTAAATTTGATATCAACTTACTATTACTCACTTGAAAATCTGCTGCAAATCTTTCCTGCAAATTTTTGGAAAGCGTTGAATCTGATGATGCCTGAAAACTACTTTCCTAATTTGGTGTATTCTTCTAGAGAACGTACGAAAAAAAAAAATTAATATTTCCAGATTTTTAAAAAATGTTTTTTTCTAATGCCACATACGACAAGATTATTAAACGCTGAATAAATAAATATAAATAGACATAACAACCTCTATCTTCTGACTTTTTCCGCCTAGATTATTGCTAACATAAATAATAATATTTATGAATTTTTCTGAAATTGTTCCATGTGGCTTGATGTGAAAAAAAAATTTGCACGAATTGAAATTTTTTTCTTTTTTTTTTTGTCATAGAAAGCTCCATAGAAAAATTCTAGAAAAATTCATAGATATTATTATTAATGCTATCAATAGTCTAGGCAAAAAAAAAAAACAGAAAATAGCGGCTAAAACCTTATGTGTTGATATTTTTTTGCTAGCGCCTATTTATTCTGATAATAAATTAGGTGATAACGGTTCGTCCCAATTTTCATTTTGAAGAAGATAAAAAAGCTATTGTATGTATTGAAAATATTTTCTTTAGTTGTTATTATTTTAATTAACCACAACCTTTACTTAAAAAACTTAATTATAGCATCAAAATAAAAATTCTCAATTTTTGTAAACAGAAGTGCCTCATTTTCTCCCTTTTTAATGAACAAGAGATGTAAAATAAAAAAAAATATGAATGAAAAAAAATCGGGCAATTTTGAACATTACAAAATCAAATTTATAAAATATTGTAAGAAAAACCACCTAATTTTTTTTATTCAGATTTTTTGTTTATTTTACATCTTTTGTTTATTAAAGAAGAAATAAACGAGGCACTTCGTATACAAAAATTAAGAATTTTTATTTTAAGGTTATTTTACTTTTTTTATCTAATTAGACGCCATTCTGTGGAAAATCAGAAGTTTTCAATTTTTAAACGATTGAAAAAATATTTTTTGAAAATGAAAATTTCCAATATAAAGTTTAAAAAATGTAGAACACAAGGTGATTTATTAAAATAACCGTTCACAGTTTTGTGACGAGTCTCGCTCGTCCACCTTAAATTAAAATTATATTTATTTTTCTTTGTTAATCTTTTTTATTTTTTATTTGTTATTATTATTATTGTACGGTTGACGAGTGTCGCTTATATTATTTTATTTTACTTGCGGGAGTAACGAGGGGAAAAACCGGTTTGTACACCTAATAATATCCCCTCTAGTACTGGTGGGAATGGTAATTCCCACCGTGTGCCCTACTATGCTTTTACCTGGTCAATATGGGTAACTCAATTGAGATTGGTCCATATCAGTCATAGTGGGAATAAAATTGGAAAGGGTAGAATCACAGCTATTTAAGCTGTGGCACAGCACACACAACTCACTCTCTTGCTTGGCGTACAGCCGCAGAGGGTCCAGGTTCTCTGGCGAGTCATCCCAGAACCTCGGACAACCCCTCTCTTGCCCTCCCTTGGAATTGGAGTCATCCATTCCATAGCCTTAGGAAGTGGAGCCATCCCTTCCACCAAGGCCTAGGAGAAGGAGTCATCCATCCTAAGATTTCCCCGTACCTTGGCCATAATTAGTATTGTGTGGTTCTTTTGTCTCCCTTTGTTAGTAAGCGTATTTGGTCAATCATTTATTGTGTTGTATTTGGATATTTGATAGATTTTCGTATTTAATCAGTAAATAAACTTGGTTAATTTTGAGTACATTAATTATCGTTTTGTTGAGTGATTTATTTTCCCATTGTTTCATCATTTCAGTGACGTAATTTTAATATTCTTGACCCATCCCTCTCTCCACGAACCAGCATACTGAGCGACCCAGGCAAACCCCTCAACTTAATTTTAAGATTTACTATTTCAGGTCTGGATCAACATCTTTGGATTATTGTGCAGTATTTGGATTATTTGGATTATTGTGCAGTTTGGATTATTTGGATTATTGTGTGCTATTTGGTTATTGTGATTATTGCGATTATTTGGTTATTCGGTTTATTTGGTTAGTTTTAAGGTCGTTTTGTTGCTTTAGCGGCGTAGAATAAAGCAACTCGCATATTTTAATTGTCGTTTCTGGTGATTTTAGCGGCGTAGAATAAAATCTCTGTATAGTGTTAGTGACGTTTTTGGTAAGTTTTAGCGTTGTAGAATAAAATTTACTGTCCCCCCTTTGTCTGAAAAATTCGTTGATCCGAGCCTGTAGGTAAAATCTGAAAACTAAGTGAGAAGGTAACATGTCACGTTACAAAATGGTGCCCAAACAGGGACCTGAATATTAAATTCAGGTTCTTAATCAAACCCTTTCTTTGTTGTGTCTTAAGTTTAAGAAGAAAGATAATAATAACAAAAAAAAAAAATCAAAAAAAACCACGTGTTCAGCCCAGGTTCATCGGCGAGTCATCCCGGAACCACGTTAATTAGAGTAAGCATAAGGGATTCAGTGCAGGATTATCAGTGTAATTATAAGTGTAGATATATGATTGTGAAAGAAAACTGAAAAAAAAAAAAAAGATAACTACACACTACATCCTGGTGCATTCTTATGGTCACAGATTGAAGGTAAGATAAACAGATTTAATTTTATTTTACCACGAGGTGAAAAAAAAAATGTATACAAAAAAAAAAATGTATACAGATATTCCTCCGCCGAGTTTACTCTTTATCTTACTCTACTTTCATCTATTCCCACTACTATAAAACTTATTTATTGTACTCCCACCCGTTTACGGTAATTTTAAAAGCTTATTCTTACTTCCCCTCTTTCAGAAAAAAAATAGAATTCTTATCCTCCCACCTATTTATTGCTACTATAAAATTTATTTCCGATACTACCACCCATCTACTGTTATACTAATATCCCCACTATACAGTAAAATGTATTTACACTATCCCCACCTATTTCCAGTAACTTTAGGTTCAGTGGCGAGTCATCCCAGAACCATGGGTTACTGTAATAATGAGACAAGCTCTCCGGATAAATAATAATTCCCATTTAATATACGACTAATTATGTTACGATAAATTAAATTTTATTGTAATACTTAGTCAGCCCTCTGGAGAAATATAATTCTCATTTATTTTATGACTGGTTATGTTATGATGGATTAATTTTCATTGTAATAATCAGTCAGCCCACCGGAAAAATATTAATCCTCATTTAATGTTCGACTAATTGTGTTATGATAAATTGATTTTTATTGTAATAATTAGTCAAGCCCTCCGGAAAAATATTTATTCCTATTTAATCTACGACTAATTATGTTACGACAAATTAATTTTTGTTGTAATAATTAGTCAGCCCACCGGAAAAATGATAATTCCCAATTATTTTATGACTGGTTATGTTATGATGAATTAATTTTTATTGTAATAATCAGTCAGCCCTCCGGAGAAATCGTAATTCCCATTTAATATTCGACTAATTATGTTATAATAAATTAAATTTTATTGTAATAATTAGTCAGCCCTCCGGAGAAATAATAATTCCCATTTATTGAAGACTAATTATGTTACAATGAATTAATTTTTATTGTAATAACTAGTCAGCCCACCGGAGAAATAATAATTCCCATTTATTTGAGACTAATTATGTTGAAATGAATTAATCTTTATTGTAATAATTAGTCAGCCCTCCGGAGAAATAATAATTTCCATTCATTCAAGACTAATTATGTTACAATGAATTAATTTTTGTTGTAATAATTAGTCAGCCCACCGGAAAAATAATAATTCCCAATTATTTTACGACTGGTTATGTTATAATAAATTAATTTTTATTGTAATAATCAGTCAAGCCCTCCGAAAAAATATATATTCCCATTTAATCTATGACTAATTATGTTACGACAAATTAATTTTTGTTGTAATAATTAGTCAGCCCACCGGAAAAATAATAATTCTCATTTATTCAACGACTAATTATGTTTTGATAAATTAAATTTTATTGTAATAATTAGTCAGCCCACCGGAAAAATAATAATTCCCATTTATTCAACGACTAATTATGTTATGATAAATTAAATTTTATTGTAATAATTAGTCAGCCCTCTGGAAAAATAATAATTCCCATTCATTACACGACCAATTATGTTATGATAAATTAATTTTTATTCTAATAATTAGTCAAGCCCACCCAAAATATTGATTCCCAATCAATTAATGACTAATTATGTGCGATCCGTTGATTGTAATAATTAGTCAAGCCCACCAAAAATAATAATTCCTATTTATTCACCGACTAATTATGTTACGACAAATTAATTTTTGTTGTAATAATTAGTCAGCCCTCCGGAAAAACTGATTCCCATTTAAATTACGACTAATTATGTGCGATCTGTTGATTGTAATAATTAGTCAAGCCCTCCGAAAAAAAATATTCCCATTTATATTACGACTAAATATGTGCGATCCGTTGATTGTAATAATCAGTCGAGCCCACCCAAAATAATAATTCCCATTTAATCTACGACTAATTATGTTGCAATGAATTAAATTTTATTGTAATAATTAGTCAGCCCACCGGAAAAATTGATTCCCATTTACCTTGCGACTAATTATGTTACGATAGATTAATTTTCATTGTAATCATTAGTCAAGCCCTTCGGAAAAATTGATTCCCATTTATTTTTGCGACTAAATATGTTACAGTAAATTAATTTTTGTCGTAATAATTAGTCAGCCCACCCCAGAAATTGTAATTTCCATTTATTTTACGACTAATTATGTTACGGCAAATTAATTTTTGTTGTAATAATTAGTCAGCCCTCCGGAGAAATATTCATTCTCATTTTACTTTACGACTAATTATGTACCAAGAATCATTGAAAACTTTGTTGGAAGGAGTAGGAGTCATCCCCTACTACAGATTCCCCTCTTTCCCCGAGTATGAAGTAGGCTGTTATCCCCACTTGTGGCCAGAATTTCCCCACCCTCGAAATTGCTCACTAATCACCACATAGGCCGACTCAAGGCGTCCGAACATTCAGTAGCTAATCACGCGCGAACCTGTTAAGTCGTAAAATTACTGAGTCTCGGAATATTATATGTGTAGTGCAGTATATAAAGGATTTTTTCTGGATTACATTCTATTTCGTTTAATTTGCAGTCGGTTCCTTCATTTTCTTTTGCGTCAATTAAATTGCTCTAATTCCACATTCGCCACGTACGATCCTTACCGTTGCTATTATGGGTGACGAGGAAACATCCTTACCCCCTTGACCAACAGGTACCATACCCAAACGTAAAGGACGGAAACCCAAGGCCCACTCAGATCAACTTGAAGTCGAAGAGACCCCAGCGGATTCTACTAGTGAAGTTTCTTTCCTTCTAAGAGTAACACTCGCGGTTGCAAGAAAATAACCGGGGACCCCCCTGTTAACATTTTTGTCACAGTTCCTTCGCCAGAGGATCTCGGAGCTACATCCAGACCATCTGGTGAAGACCGTGTTCCTACTCCACCTGTTCAGAACGCGGCCCCAGTTATTGACCAAGAGTCGTCCTCATTAGTCACGCAGCCCCCCCAAAAGACTTCTACCAATCCACCTGACGGAGGATTGACCCACAATCCACCTGCGCGTAACGAACCCCGTTATCAGGCACCTAGGCGCGTAATTATACCCCCAGCTGAAGACCTTCCCATTTCAGAGACCAACACCCACAATCACAGCATGCCTAATTTGTTAAGGATCTTAGGAAGCTGGAGGTTGTCTTATTCAGGCCACCCTGGAGAGGACGTGGAAGAATTTCTGTATCGGGTGGAACATGCAAGGTTGTGCACAGGGGCGAGTGATCACGCACTGTTGCTAACCATGTCTTTCTGTATGAAAGGCCCAGCGTTGACCTGGTATATGACCCACGAAACCAAGTTCAATTCATGGTTAGCCGCGAAGGCTGCTTTTCGTGCCAGTTTTTCCGACCCGGATTATCAACGCGCATTGCATGAAGAAATCGACAAGCGCGTACAAGGGCCAAACGAATTAGTTCGAAATTTTATTTCATGTATGCGTGGTTCATTCCAAAAAACGGATCCCCCCTGGTCAGAATCAGAGCGTGTCCACTACACTATCCGCAACTTGTTGCCCACCTTCCAGCGCATCGAGATGTCCTAAGTTATCTGGTCATTAAGGAGCCATCTTGTGCAGATAATGAAGGATACGGTTTCTCTTACGAGGGTTAGTGATTGACAACGCCATAGACGTTTTATCCCCCCAAGTTAACCCACCGACTATTGACACTCCAATTTAAAACTTCAATTGGGCAACATCCTGGCAGTCATTGTCATAACCACTCAGATCGCCATTGGCATTTTATTTTTGTTGTCATAAACCAGGTGCAACAGTACAACATCAGGAGCAGCCAGAAGCCGATAGGAGTCCGCAGGATGGAGCCCGGAACGAAGAGGGAGAAAAATTAAGGGGGATGCTGTGACGAGTCTCGCTCGTCCACCTTAAATTAAAATTATATTTATTTTTCTTTGTTAATCTTTTTTATTTTTTATTTGTTATTATTATTATTGTACGGTTGACCAGTGTCGCTTTTATTATTTTATTTTACTTGCGGGAGTAACGAGGGGAAAAACCGGTTTGTACACCTAATAATATCCCCTCTAGTACTACCATTCCCACCGTGTGCCCTACTATGCTTTTGACTGGTCAATATGGGTAACTCAATTGAGATTGGTCCATATCAGTCATAGTGGGAATAAAATTGGAAAAGGTAGAATCACAGCTATTTAAGCTGTGGCACAGCACACACAACTCACTCTCTTGCTTGGCGTACAGCTGCAGAGGGTCCAGGTTCTCTGGCGAGTCATCCCAGAACCTCGGACAACCCCTCTCTTGCCCCCCCTTGGAATTGGAGTCATCCATTCCATAGCCTTAGGAAGTGGAGCCATCCCTTCCACCAAGGCCTAGGAGAAGGAGTCATCCATCCTAAGATTTCCCCTTACCTTGGCCATAATTAGTATTGTGTGGTTCTTTTGTCTCCCTTTGTTAGTAAGCGTATTTGGTCAATCATTTATTGTGTTGTATTTGGATATTTGATAGATTTTCGTATTTAATCAGTAAATAAACTTGGTTAATTTTGAGTACATTAATTATCGTTTTGTTGAGTGATTTATTTTCCCATTGTTTCATCATTTCAGTGACGTAATTTTAATATTCTTTACCCGTCACTCTCTCCACGAACCAGCATACTGAGCGACCCAGGCAAACCCCTCAACTTAATTTTAAGATTTACTATTTCAGGTCCGGATCAACATCTTTGGATTATTGTGCAGTATTTGGATTATTTGGATTATTGTGCAGTTTGGATTATTTGGATTATTGTGTGCTATTTGGTTATTGTCATTATTGCGATTATTTGGTTATTTGGTTATTTGGTTTATTCGGTTAGTTTTAAGGTCGTTTTGTTGCTTTAGTGGCGTAGAATAAAGCAACTGGCATATTTTAATTGTCGTTTTTGGTGATTTTAGCGGCGTAAAATAAAATCTCTGTGTAGTTTTAGTGACGTTTTTGGTAAGTTTTAGCGTTGTAGAATAAAATTTACTGTCCCCCCTTTGTCTGAAGAATTCGTTGATCCGAGCCTGTAGGTAAAATCTAAAAATTGAGTGAAAAGGTAACATGTCACGTTACAGTTTTAAACAATTGTTTTTAAAAAACTAAGAAAAAGAATCTAATGCGCGCTACGCCATTCCTGTATACTGTGAACCTATCCGATGCGCGTATCTGTATGTGACCATGCGTACGTATTGATGTGAAGTGACATGAAGTTCGGACCGATGCATGTATAAAAAAGGACGCAAAAATAAACTAAGAGATCAGACTGGCAATGTTGAATAGGAAAATACTGTATCTATTTTATTATTCATCGGAAAAATTTGAGGATAGGCTTATTGGATAGGAAAACATCAATATTAATAAGGAAACTATTTTTATATTAAATTTGAAATTGATATTGGAGAAGTTATTGAATAAATAAAAGATTGTGACGTTACACGCACGCAACCTATTTAATAATTACACGTTAACATCTCTCGCGCTAGAAAAAAATGAGTCGAGACTCTAGCGAGCGTCTTTATAAATTAAACAAAAAATATTTTTAAAAAACTTACTTTTTCAGCCACTTATTGTTCTTTAAATGTCTTTTGATATTGTTTCTTTTTACCCCCATTTTAATAAATTTTCTTTCTTGTACTAAATTATATAAAAAAATAATAACAGTATGAAAAATAACAATTTTTATTTTTTTAATGTTAATGTTTTCGTTTTTTTTTAATTATACTATCACTCATAAACTATGTAAACAATTTAAAATGTTGAAACAATATCTGATTTTTTTATTATGTAGTTGAGATTGCGTCTTCAACCGTACAATAAACCACATGTTGTGAATTTAACGGTTATGAGATTGCAAAATCTCGATTTATACGTGGGAGACTTGAGTCGCTTATAGTAGGATGCGACTCAATGATTTCGTTATTTTGACTATAGATTAATCAAAGTAAGCCTTAATGCAGTTCCGGTTGTGAGTGACTTAAGCCGCCTACTATATCAATTCATTTAGCAACATCACGAATGTGAATCCACATCGTGTAATTTATATATCTGATCTATATATTGTTGTGATTAAATTTGATACAATAAAAAAGAAAATTAGTTCAATTATTAATTTGTTGATTTTTTTCATCGAATAAAACAAATATGGTTAAAAAAAATCATAGAAAAAAAATTAACCTAACAAGCGTTGTGAGTGGTGAACAACGACGCCCCCGTGGTCAACCAAAAATGAATGAGGATGCAGACAACAAATGTAAGTTGATTATTAACTATCATTCTTTGACCAGTTATTGTTTATTTATGTATCTATTTCTTCATTTTTTTTTATTTCATAAATATATCCATTTATTCTTGTTCTTTTTTCAGTTGAACAAATTGAAAAATCAAGACAAATATTGACAATAACTTTGGCTGGAGAATTTGGTGATGTGCAAAAAAAAATTAGCTGAAGATTGGATTCATCTTCAAGAAATTCAATTATTGCCACCACCATTAACAGAACAAACTGATGAAAATAAAACTGATAAATTGCCATTAACACCAACATCAGTTCAAAACAAACAGACTGAGCAACAAGAACAACATCAAATAATAATACCTAAGTCACAAACACAACCACGACCAATTGAAAATCAACAACACGATTATCATCAACAACATAAATTACTGTTGCCACTAAAAACACGACCAATGGTTCAAAACCAACAGACTGAGCAACAACAACAACAGCATTAAATAATAGTACCAATATCACAATCACAACCACTGACACTTGAAAATCAACAACATGGTTATCATCAACAACACAAATTACTAGTGCCACCAGAAACACGACCAATGATTCAAAACCAACAGACTGAGCAGCAACAACATCAAATTACGATACCAATATCACAATCACGACCAGAAACACTTGAAAATCAACAACATGATTATCATCAACAAAATAAATTATCGTTGCCACCACGAACACGATCATTGGTTCAAGACCAACAAAATCAGCAACAAGTACCATTATATCAAATACCAATACCACAACAAACGCAACAAGTTAAGATTCAACAATATCAGCATAATCAACGATATCAATTTCATGTAGCTACTACTGATTACAAGCAAGTTCCACAACAACAGATACCTCAAACACAATTGTTAGATCGATGCCAACAGTATCAACATTTTTTGTATGATTCACAAGCACTACCACCACCACCACCAATAGATAACTCTGAACAATATTCAGGATATGAACATTCATATCAACAAGAAAAAAAAAACATTCTAAAAATGATAATAGATTTCAAAAATTTAAAACACAGAAAAACAATTATGAGTGGTTTATCGATAAAAAAGTAAGTACAAATAAAGTTCAATCTAAAGCAGAAGGAAAAAGAGAATGGCTTTACGGCTGGTTTAGAGAAGATGTTGAGTTTTTGTTGGAAGACGAAGGAAGTTTGTAAAAGAAAAATAAAAAAACTTCTTGATAAAAAAAAAATTAAAATAAGAATTTAATATTAATATCAATAATGATTTTTTATAGTTGAACACGTTTAACTGTTTTCATTGATAATTATAAAATCTCTGAGTAGAACCGTGTGGTAATAATGATTTATCAAATTTGAACTTATTATAGCAGTTGTATCTAGGTAGAAAATAATCATTTTTATATTTTCATTTGCTTTTTTAGAGTCTTGATAATTATATCAGTAATATTTATAATAATTGTGACACGTTAAACTCATTTAAACAATTATGATAAAGTTTCTAACTCGAACCCACTCCGTGAGAGGCGTGAGAGTGCAGATATTTTGTGTTAAAAAAAAAACAGACGCTGAAAAAGTTTGAGACCGAAGGAACGAACACAAATAAAATATTTATAACCTTTATTATTTATGTCGTTATTATTAATTATTATAATATCGAGTTAGATAATAAGTAGCACCATTAATTAATTATATTGGTATTTAAATATGAAAAATCACAAATTACATATAAAGTCATTGATATAACTAAAATCAGCACAACTTTTATCTGGTAATTTTTTTTTTCATACAAAAAGTGCATCGATGATGTAATTAATGATAATCATAGCTTTTGATATTAACAATAATAAATATTTTTTTTTCATCACAATAAATATTGTCAAAGACTTTAGCTGGAGAATATGGTGTTATTTAAAAAAAGTGAGTGAAAGATTTGATTCATAACCAAGAACTAAATTTATTCCCACGACCAAAAGCACCATCACAAACTAAACTAGTTGATTAAAATAAACAATTTCAAGGCAAATTGCCACTACCAACAGACCAAGTCAATCATAACTGTGAGTATCAGCAGCATCATCAACCAAATAAAATACCATTGGCAACACAATCAATGGTTCAAAACAATCAGAATCAACAACATCAACAAAATCAAATATCAATATCAAAAAAACAATTAGTTGAGAATCAATAATATCAGCATCACAAAATAAATTCCATTGCTACCATCAATGCAAAAGCAGCAACATCTAAATGATAATATAAACGAATAGCTGGTGATAACTTTAATGTTGCATTGTCGAGGCATAAACTCGTAATACAATACAACACATTTGTCATTTTATTATATACAATATGCTAATTATAATGCTTTTTTTTATTCATTAATCAAACAATATTAATATTTATTTCAGCCTAATGTAGTCATATGATAAAACTTCAAAAATATATTTTCAATAAATTAGATGTTGAGAATTGAGTGCCTGGGTGCAATACAGGCACGAGCGCTCGGAGCTCAACATTTGCGGCGTTGCAAAATACAATATTTAGTAAAAATAAAAATGCTAAAGAANACCTCGTCATAACTTTTTAAATTACCAACCGATTTTCTTGAAATTTAATACAGACCTAGGTTAGTTATTGATGAAATTAATGATATATGAAAAAAAAAAAAAAAAATCAATTGTTAATTAGGAATAATTAATTTACGGGTAGCACGCGCGAATGAAGTTCTTTTAACTTTGCTGATAAAAGTTATCGAGCAAATTTGAAAATTTAACAAACTTCAAGTTACAATTTTTTTTATTAAGGGCACATGATACTCAATTTCGTGGTATGTAGGGTCAGCGTACGCTCCATCTATAGGTCTTCAGCCGCACTGAAAACCTATACTTTGATCGGCAAAAAAGAACTTACAATGTAGGTAATAGAGTAATCCTCTATATTTTTTCCGTAAGAAAAATTTAAATTTTAATAGAACTTTAAAATTCTAACACTTTATGCATTATTTTTCTTTGCAAAGAAAGTACTCGACTTTTTTAATAATTAAATCATAATTGAGTATTTATCACAGACTTATTAGGTCAGAATAATGTTGAATCATGTTTATGATTTAATTTTTTTATTTTTTGGCAAAAAAAATCGTCATGATCAATTTAAAAATCTAAATATTGCTTATACAATATTCAATATTTCAAAATATTATACTAACCATGTTTGATGTACTCACTCGAGTTTTTTTTTAACAATTGAATATTAATTGTTTATTTTGTGTATTTATCACACACTCATTATTTCAAAATAATGTTGACTCGGGTTGATTATTTATTGATTATAATTTTTGGCAACAAAAAACGTCATGGTCAATTTAGAAATCTAAATATTGCCTATACAATATTCAATATTTCAAAATGTTATCCTAACCATGTCTGATGTACTCACTCGAGTTTTTTTTTATTAATTAAATATTTATTTTTTATTTTTTGTATTCATCACACACTCATTATTTCAAATAATGTTGACTCGTGTTGATTATTTATTGTTTATAAATTTTGGCAACAAAAAATATCATGATCAAATTGAAAATCTAAATATTGCTTATACAATATTTCAAAATATTATACTAACCATGTCTGATGTAATCACGCGAATTTTTTTTATCAACGGGAATATATATTGTACCTACGTATAAAAATGTCGAATAATATTATGTAATTATTGTTTATTTTTCACTTGAATTGAATTAAATTAGGTATAAATATTCGATATCATTAGGATAACCTATAAAAAAAAACTTTTTTCTCTGATCTAAATTGCCAACCAAAACACTGAAGTTGTTATAATATAATTATTGATTTGTTGTTGTTTTCGTTGTTGTTGTGGTATTTAATTGTGCTAGCTACTTTTTGTTGTAGTTTTATTGTATTTAATCAACGATTTATACGATTATTAATGACACGATGGGGTTGTTGGACAATTCAGCTGATTCTGAGTTTTTTTTTTTCTCAAAATGGCCGTGCGCAACTATGATGGTAAAAAAGGACACTTTATTTTCAACTAAAAGTCCCTAGGGAGTAGTTCTTCAAAGAGGGACCGCTCATAGGCGAAAAAATACCCGATTGATTTTCATTTAAATTATTTTGTTGTAAATAATTATAAACAAACAATAACCTCGAGGCAGAATAATGGATAAAAAGGAGAAGTCAAGTGTACGTATGAATAATTAATTAATTTGGTTGATTTGATTTTAAAACTTGATTTTAAAAAATTTTCTACTGGAAATATTCATGATATTTTTTTTCAGTAATTAGTTCAATACCCTCAGCTAGCTGAAAACTAGCCTAGACTATTTTTTAAATCCACCAATACATCCTTGATTACGAGTTTCAAAATTACAAATATGTTAATTCTGATGATTGCTCTAAAAACTTGATTTTAAAAATTTTTCTACTGGAAAAATTCATGATGTTTTTCTCGAGTAATTGGCCCAATAGACTCAGCTAGCTAAAAACTTGCCTAGACTATTTTTAAATCCATCAATAGACTTATAATTACGAGTTTTAAATACACTTATTTGTTAAATTTTATGATTACTCTAAAAACTCGATTTTAAGAACTCGAAAAATTTATTTTGATTACTCGAAAAATTTATGATCTTTGTCGTCAGAAACTGGTTCAATACACTAAGCTAGTTGAAAACTAGTTAAAAAATGTTCTTATTGACCAAGTCGATAAAAAAAAAAGTGGTTTTTAAATTGACGAATGCATATTTGTACATACTCTCAGGAGGTATATCAACCGTAATGGCATTTTTCGGGTAAATTCTTTGATAAAAAAAAAATAATTGAAAATTTTTTGAAAGTTGGACTCGGATGCCCTCAGGGATATTATCCTCTACTCTTTCCTGAATTTTTAAAAATATTAACCGTAATGGCATTTTTCGGGTAAATTCTTAAATAAAAAAAAAATTATTGAAAATTTTTTGAAAGTTGGACTCGGATGCTCTCAGGGACATTATCCTCTACTCTTTCCTCGATTCCCGGAATTATCGACCGAGTCAATAAAAAAAAAACTGGTTTTGAAAATTTTTTTTTGCTCTATATAAAAAAAAATTTTGGAATTTTAAAAAAGTTGAACTAGGATGCCCTTGGTGACATCATGCTCTACTACATTCCAAATTTTTAAAATTTTTGACCGGGTCATTTAAAAAAAAACTGGTTTTGAAAATTTTTTTACTCTATAAATAAAAAAAAATTTCGTAATTTTGAAAAAGTTGGACTCGGATGCCCTCGGGGACATCATCCTCTACTCTTTCCTAAATTTTTTAAATTATCGACCGAGTCAATAAAAAAAAACTGGTTTCGACAATTTTTTTTTACTCTATATAAAAAAAAATTCGGAATTTTGATAAAGTTGGACTCGGATGCCCTTAGTGACATCATGCTCTACTATATTCCAAATTTTTAGAACTTTTGACCGGGTCATTTAAAAAAAAACTGGTTTTGAAAATTTTTTTTTACTCTATATAAAAAAAAAAATTTCGGAATTTTGATAAAGTTAGACTCGGATGCCCTCGGAGACATCATCCTTTACTCTTTTCTCAATTTTTAGAATCATCGACCGAGTCAATAAAAAAAAAACTGGTTTTGAAATTGACGAATGCATATGTGTACGTACTCTTAGATGGTATTTCAACTGTAATGGCATTTTTCGGGTAAATTCTTAAATTAAAAAAAAATTTTTGACAATTTTGGAAAAGTTGGACTCGCATGCCCTTGGGAACAGCATCCTCTACTTTTTTCTAGATTTTTGGAATTTTTGACCGAGTCAATAAAAAAAAAACTGGTTTTGAAAATTTGCTTTTACTCTATATAAAAAAAAAAATTTCGTAATTTTGAAAAAGTTGGACTTGGATGCCCTCGAGGACACCATCCTCTACTCTATCCTAAATTTTTGAAATTATCGACCGAGTCAATAAAAAAAAAACTAGTTTTGAAAAATTTTTTTTACTCTATATAAAAAAAAAAAATTCGGAATTTTGAAAAAGTTGGACTCGGATGCCCTCGGGGACATTATCCTCTACTTTTTCATAAATTTTCAGAATTTTTGACCGGGTCAATTGAAAAAAAACTGGTTTTGAAAATTTTTTTTTTGTTACCGACATATTAAAAAAAATTTCCAAATATGGTAAAAGTTTGACTTGGGTGCCCTCGAGGGCATCACTTCGCACTTATACCCAAATTTCTGGAATTTTCTATCACACCGTTTTGAAAAAAAATGGTATTGAAATCAATATCATTTTTATCATCGACGGTAAAACAGAAATACATATCATGTCCCTAATAGATCTTACCTCATCGCATAACGATTGAAAATACGCCCAATCGATTGGTGATGATGCCCTCAATACGAAAATAACAATGACCGACCATTTGGAGGGAACTTTTTTGATAGCTTTTAGATAATGACTAAAAAAAAAAAAAAATACGAGTTTACCGTCTTTAACTAGTCTTGCGACTAACCAATATTCAGAATGATACAAGATAGTGAGGCCAACATCGACGTTCGGAATTGGTAGACTTGCTTATATATATATACTAGCTGATTAACCCGGCTTTGCTCGGGATTATTATTACAATTTCAGAGATGTTATTAGTTGTTTAAAAAAATTAAAGACTTGCTAGCTCAAAATAATATTCCTATTCCAAACTTTAGGTTGAAAGTTAAATAAATTTCCCGTTATTCAATTTTCGATTATTTGGTAGCAATTTAAAGTCAGAATTTTTTTCGATGAATTTTTCAAAAATTTTCATGCCAGTTTTTTTTTTAGATAATGGATGTCAAAGTTGACAACTTCAACACATAAGAATAGAGGGAAGAATACATATTTACGCTTGTCGTTAAAAAAATTTTTACTACTACTATTTTTTAATTATCAGTTTGTTTTTTTTTACAATACGAATTACATAATATTGGGCCCAAACTTTGTTTGACGATGGGATTTACTTTCAACCTTAATTATTTAAATGAAATTTCCTTTTTTAATTTTTTGAATGGATTGATAAGGTATGATTATAATTAATAAATAATTTTGCGCTGCCATTTTCATTATCATTAAAGACAGATTTAGTAGAAAATCTAAATCAAGGTTATCCAACAAAGAAATTATTACGTACTGACGAAATTTTATTATTTTGAACGTTAACATTTTCATTTTATTACACATTTTCTATTGATAACACATTTCATTCAAACCGAATATTTACCAAAATTTTTAAGCTTGTAACTTTATTTTGACCTACACTTTTATTTATCTATCGGCCTGATGATTCCTAAGCTAGTTGATTCAAAAATATTATTGTTAATTTTTTTTCAATTTTTTGATTATGTTTAAATACAAATAGATAAATCATTCGGGACTCTCTTTTTCCAACTTTGTGATTGCATGAGTGTAAAGCAGCCACTACCGAAGCACCGCCTGTTGACACTGCCGCGAAACAGGCTATTATTTATAATAATTAATAACTCGGTCGTTTATTAAGTTATGAAATAAAATAAACGCTAAAAACGATCTCCGTGATAAGTTCTTTAATTTAAAAAAAAAATCATAATGATCGGTTGGGTAGTTGCTGAGAACTATTTGTAGGTAAGTTGATAAATAATATTCAATATTATTTGAATGGTCAATAATTGTTATCGATCCTCATTTGTTTAATAATTATTTTATTAAGAGTTGACAAGCCAGTAATAAATATAATAAATTTCTAGGCACAACTTAACAGTTTGATTTATCTATTTGGGGAATAATAACCAATTGTTTGTTCTTAAACATTCTACTAATAATTATTGAACGAGGAATATAATATTTCTTGTTAATAAATTGTTTGAAACTCAATCTATTAGAAAATTCATTGGATAGCCCATTGGTTATTGTTATTTAGACCTTGTTCAACAATAATTATAAGAAGGGCAGTAACTTTACTATTTTTATTTATAAGTCGTTAGAGAAAGGAAAAAAAAATTTTGAGATTTGAAACATTTGTTGGGGAAAATTTTAGTGTTAAAATTATTTGATTAAAAAAAAATTATTCAAAAAAAAATTTTTGTCAGATAATTTTCAAATTGTTATTTATTGTTTATCGCTTCAATAATGACAAAAGAACACTATTATTAATGCAAGATGGTGAAACAAAAAAAAATTTTTTAAAACAAATTCAAACTATTTATTGAATGATCAATAACTTATCGTTTATCAACAGTTTATAACAGTAGTCACAATGCTAATAAGAGTAATATTTACTAATGAAACGTTTGAAACTTTAAGAATTTCGAATCTTTGTTTAATAATTAATAGGTAATCGTTTATTGATGGTTATTCACTAATAACTGTCAACAGGTAATAAATATAATAATGTTTAAATAGGCTACCAAAATTGATTTGAAAATTTTTGAATTATTCGTTGGAATAAATTGCTAATTTATTTATTTCTATTCATTATCTGATTAATGATTATACTATTATTCACTAATGAATTGCTTAAGCATTTAAAATTAAAATGCTCACAGAATAACCATTCATTCATTGTTTGTTATTTATTATTTGTTGAATACTTACCGAACTGATAACAAATATTAATAATTTTTGCTCAATGTTTGTGTAAGCAATTTAAAATTCATAATATTCGTTGAATATAACTCATCATTATTGTTTATCATTAACTATTTACTAATAATTATTAGAAGGATAATATGTCCAATAATATTTGTTAAAACAAATTCTAAAGCCTGATTCAAAATTTCAAATATTCGTTGAAATAACTAATAGTTATTGTTTATTAATTATTTCGTTAATGATTATGCAAAGAGGGTAATCAATATCAAATTACAGTAAATGCATTATAAAACGTAAAATATTTAAAGTATTTATTAAGTAAATAATAATTTATTGTTTATTATTACACCACAACAAAATAAAATAAAATCAAAAGCTAAATGTAAAAGGGCCTACGGCCATTGTGATCAATGGAGTCTGAGGTTTGTTCGGACCTACCCTTAAGTGTTGGCTAGTCCCGATTTTCCACACGCTCTAGCCACACCTATTGAGGAGAGGGATTTGGGCTTTGGGAAATATGGCGTTTTTCCAAGATGGCTTCCTCTCTTCCTAGTTTATTTTTTCGCCGTATACCGTAGTATTCCTGTTTGAATATCTATTCAATGAGAGATTTTTTTTATTTTTTTTTTTTTTATTTTTAACAATCATTGTTGTTCAAACAACACTGATATTGAAAAAAATAAAAGTTATTTAAATTACTTGTTGAATTAATTCATAAATTATTGTTATTTAATTATTTTGATAATGAGTTTTAACAATAGGGTAATACTTAACCCTATATACTAGTATATTGTTCAACATTACGAAACTCAATGAGATATTTATCGCCGTATGAAAATTGGAATATTACAGTAAACAAAATTCAATGTAAAAATCATTTATTCCGAAACGTAGGCTACAAATTTGATGCAGTATCGCAAATAAAAATGCAACTACAACCAGATAAAAAAATTTGCTCTGTTGCTACTGTTCGTGCCCAAATAAAAGAAACAGGGTACTGGCTAAGAATGCTTGTTGAGGAAGCGATGAAAATACGTTCACAAGAAAATACATCGGAAGAAGATAAAATAATTAATCTCACAAAGGATATTAAATGATTTACGAATCATTTGTTTGGAAATCATAGAGAATGCGTAGCTCATAATGAAGACTGTAAAAAATATATAGTTGACCATACTAGTTTGCTTCAAAAAAATAGTATGATGGAACCTATTATTACTGCTGTTGAACATTAAGCAAAACATGCAGACAGTCTTTTAGAAAATAAAACAAATAATCCTACTGAGGGGGTGTTTTTCGTACTAAATAAATTTGTTTGTGGAAATCGATACTGCTTCAGTAAGAGTAATTCACATAGGCTTCGATCTCTATGTGCAGTTGTTCAATGTAACTCTCGAGACGTTCTGTCAAAAATAATAAAATATAATCATAAAAACATCCCTGATGTAATTACAAAAATGGAGATGTCAAGAGAGGCTCAAAAAATCACCGTCAACAAATACCGACGTTACCATGAAATTGCTCGACTGCCATGGGCTGGTCAAGATGAAGATTATGGACAAGTTATTAAAGATAAACTTCCAGTACACCAATATAACTTGCAAGTGAAAATACACTGGCTTCAGTTGGAAGCAAATCAAGCAAAACGTATTGGAATTGAAAAAGAAACAAGAGCTCAGATGGACTCTGTAGAATGGCATAACTATCGTCGTAAAATAAAAACTGGGTCAGGAATGTACAAAGCAGTCACAGCTTTGCAATCAAAAAACATAAAAAGACTGCAAAAGCTTGTTGAAAGGTTTTACAACCCAATTAACTCAGATGAAAATAAATTTATCAATATGGGTATTGAATTAGAGGCTGATGGTCTTATGAAGTTAGAGAATGAATTGAAGCTTGAAGAAAAATTAAAGAAAGTAAAAAACTTCAATGGTGTGGTCTTTTTTATTGATGCTAAATACTTTGCTTTTGGTGCATCTCTTGATGCTTCGATTGCGAAAGATGGCCTCGTTGAGATTAAGTGCAAGTGGCATCCATTACGTAGAAGTTCAAAAAGACGATGACTTTTGGAAAGATAAAATCAAATAACCCGCCATTGAGCTTTATAAAGAGTGGTTAGTACCAGAGGTTATCCATAGTAGGTCAGATCATTGTAAATATATACGATACCTGAAAAATACCGTCATCTACATAAAATTTTATACAAAACAAATGTGTAAATGTGTCAAAGTTACAAAACAATAATTTTGAGGCTGGATCTATTAAATTTGATATGACCAAATGACTTTACAAAAAGATGAGAACAAAAGATATCACAACAAAAAAAAAAAAACAAAGTTTTTTTCTACAAAAAAGAGTCAAGTGTTCAAAATTGTCACTATAATTGTAAGTATTTTAATTTAGATATGACACTAAAAATTCAAGAAAGAAATATATATTTTTGACGCATGTAATTAAGTCTAAACTATT